>LR579295.1:0-11135 GCA_900536345.3 Caenorhabditis sp. 39 LS-2015 | reverse complement strand
ATCGAGCAAAAAGTATCAATCAATAAATTGGAGAAAAATTGGAAATTTAGAGAAAAATACGAAAATCCGATAAAATCGAGTCATATAGTCATATAAAGCAGCGAATCGGTAGGGATTGTTGGGTAAATTTAAAATAAGCAGACGGGCGGTTAGAAGAGGAAAAAAAGGAGGCGGGGCTTATTAATTTGAAAAAAAATTTGGGTCAAAATGAAGGAAAAATACGGGATGTGGACGAGACGGAACGGGAATATTTTACAGAGGAACGGGAGCATTTTTTGCAATTTTTTGCATTTTTTTGCAATTTTTTTGCAAGTGTCAGGAAAAGAAATCAATTATCAGGAGACGGCGGAGGCGGCGAAAAATTGGAGATCGAATTGTTTTTTTTGGGGGAGAGGGCCAGGGCTAGATGAGGGCGTTGCGGGCGAATTCGACGAGCCGTTTGGCGTACTGAAATTTGTTTTTTTCAAAATTTATATTTGAATTTGAATTTTTCGATTTTATTTTTTCAATTTTCAAAAAAAATTGCAATTTTTTCCTTGTATTGCTAGTGTTTTTTTTTCCAATTTTTAAAAAAAATAATTTGATTTTTTACTGGAATTTTGTTTGTTCAATTAGTAATACTGAAATAGGATAGATTGTTTTGAAATAAATTATTTCCAAAAAACTTTAATTTTTAAAGTTTCGCAAATTTCCGAAAAAATTACGGAAATTATTTTTTTCAAATTATTTTTTCAGATTAATTGAAATTTTTACTGCGATTTTGTTTTTTATAATTTTGAAAAAAAAAATTATTTTAAAAAATTAGAAAAAATATGATCATTTGAATTTTTCCGATTTTTTGAAGGTTTTCGAAATTTATTTTTATTTTTTTTTAATTTTAACAAATTTCCCTTCTTTTCTCAATTTTTTACTGAATTTTTCACAAAAATTCAAAAAAACCCAAAAATTCAATTTTTACTGTGGCTTTTCATTTTTTAACCTTTTTAATTTTAGAAATTTTTTTCCAGAAGTTTGTTTTATCAATCAATAGACTGAATGAGTATTATTTATTTGTTTCCTAAAAAGTCTAAACTCATCTAAACTCCTAAACTCAAGATTATCTTAGAAAGTTTGAATTTGAATACCTCTCCAACCCCATCTCCCATTTCCTACAAACCGTCATTACTCGCCGTATTTTTATCTCTTTTCTTTCTTCACGTCTCACGGCGTAATTCAATAAATAAATAAATAAATAAATTTAAAAAAATCGGAATTTTTCGGATAATTGTGACATTTTTTCTTTCTCAAATATCTTATCAATTTTCCTTTTTTCGATAATTTCCAAACGTTTTTGACTATTTAAATCTCTTCAAAATCCAAAAATATCGAAGAAAAAACCGCCCACCTGCTCCGGCTTGACAGTGCTAATATTCTCGGCATCCGATCCGTATTTGACAGTTTTCGCAGCAGTGGCGCTTCGTTTTTTGATGCCGTAGTAGGTGAGAATGTCGACGAGGCCGATGAAGTAGATTAGGTTCTTGTCAGAGTCTGGAAAATGAAGAATTAGAAAAAAAGACGGAATTTTGAGATGAAAATGCGCAATTTTTTGTTTCAATTATTGAATTTCACTGCTTGAACTTAAAACTTGAAATAACGAAAAAATAAATTGACTGCGTACGTTCAGTGAGTACTCAGACAACAAAATTACGCAGCCAATCAATTTTTCTATATTAGCAGTCTCAGCGAAAGCGTTAAATGGCCTAGAAATTGCGGCGCCGGATCCTCGGCCACGGACGCCTAGATTTAAAAGTTTTCAGCTGTGTGTCACCGTATTTGTCATCATTTTCTGTCTTTTTGAGGCTCGAGACCGTGGCCGAGGATCCGGCGCCGCGATTTCTAGGCCACTTAACGTTTTCGCGTGAGACTGCTAATATTACGACCAAGTTGGAGCGCCAAGAATCACAAAAACTCACCAGCCGGACTGGCAATCGCATAGAATTCGTCATCGAGGTCTGGTCCGCCAGAGACTCCGGGGAATGCGCCGCCCGTGGACGGAATCGGAGAATCCGGTGGTGTGGGGGCGAGTTCGTCGCCCGATTCCTCGCTGGTTTGCTCGACGGGACGATTCGCGGCCTCTTGGGCGGCACGTTCGCAATCGTGGATTCCTGGAAATTGGGAAAATTGGTTTCTATAGTTTTTGAATTTTTTGTGATTCGTGACGAGACCCATAAGAGCGTTAATTTTCAACAACGGAAAATTCGCCAGAGCTTAGCCGCTGTGAACTGTGAGGAAATGAATTGGCTGCTGAAATACTATTTTTCTTGGCTGAGTATTCAACGTTCCTCAAATCGTAAGAGTTGCGATTCAAACGCAGAATGGCGTCTCGCCACGAATATGAAAAACTACGGTGGAAGGGGCGTGGCTTGCTAATTTTTAATTTTATTTCGAAATCAAATACAGATTTTTTAGTTTTTTTTCGGTTTTTTTATGATTTTCATGTATGTTTCGAGTGAAAATGCTTAAAAACGATTTGAACGAAGCATTTTCACTGGAAACATACATGAAAATCGTAAAAAACCGACAAAAAACTAAAAAATCAGTGATTTCAAAATAAAATTAAAAATTAGCAAGCCACGCCTCTTCCACCGTAGTTTTTCATTTTCGTGGCGGGACGCCATTCTGAGTTTGAATCGCAACTTTTACAATTTGAGGAACGCGAAATAAATCAAAATTTTTAATCAAAATTTCACTCTGAAACGCTAAAAAAAATCGCTGCAAGACCCAATTTCGCCAAGAAAATATTCAAAATTCTGTCCAGAAGACGGCACGTCAAAAAGAGAACCAACTAACTGTTAAAAGACGTGCTGGGCGTCTGAGGAGAAGAGATCGGAGAGCACGGCGTCGTCGCCGTCGTCGTCACCACCGTCGTCGGATCCCATCGCTTCTTGTTGCTTCGGATGACGGCGCTTTGGACGAGTCCGCCGACGTATTGCGACGTGATCAGGCAGTTTTGTGTCAGCCGGTCCAGACAACCTTCGTGCACACGGATTCTGAAATTTGCTCTTGAATTTTGTTATGAAAAAATGAAAGAAAAATGTTTATTCGAAGTTTTTTTTTTAAATCTGAAGAAAAGAGGGTTCAATTTTTTTAATTAGAAATTGTAATTTACAAAAAAATTAATTTTTTGTTCAAATTTTTAATAATAATTTTTCGGGAAAAAAGAAAAATTGCAAGAATGAAATTTTTTTTCGAAAATCTGACAATTTTAAGATAAAAAGAACTTTATAAAAGTGGCGCTGATTTTTTTTTTGAAATTTTCAAAAATTTTGTGAAAACAAAAAAAATCGAAAAAAAGGAAAAAAATTAAAAACTAAATCTTCTGCTCAACTAATTATTTTCAAGACAATCTCCAGTTTCCTCACACTTGTAAGTTTTGAAAAATTAGCAAAAAATTGAATTCGAAAATACAACAGAATTTCTCCGAAATAAATTAGATTTTTTAAAAGTCTATTCCTATTTTTTCTACTTTTTCGCATTTTTTCTCAAAAATTGAACCTGATCAATTTTAAATTTTTTTTTAAAACTTTTACGGAAAAAAGTAAAAATTTTTTTTTTTCCAAAATCACATTTTTCAAATAGATTCCCACTTTTCCAGACTTTTTCCCATTTTTCTCTCGAAAATTAAATCTAATCCACTCAAAAACAGAAAAGTTAAAATTATTTATTTTTAAAAACTCAAAAAAATTCCAATTTAACTTTTTTAATTTTTTCTTTTTTCAACTAAATTCTCATTTTCCAACCTTTTCTGTCTCTATTTTTTTCTCAAAAATTCAAAAAACAAAAGGCACTCACCCACAAACTTCACAGCAAAATATCTCTTCCTGTTTCTTGACCGCCAGGTACATGAGGAATCGTCGGCAGTGGGTGCACTTTTTGAATCCAATGTATCTTTTCGTGCCGACCATTTTGTGGACAATCGATAGCTGTTGTTGTGATCCTGACGCTGTGGACGCCATCGGAACCGTCGCTGCGAGACCCATCGGAACCGCCGAAGCCGCCGCCGCTGACGAGCTCGTCGTCGTCGTCCGTGATTGCGAAATGCTGAACGTCGTCATGCAATTTTCGCAATTTTCATTGATTAGTTAGTCGGGGAGGGGGGAGGGGAAGAATCGCATCTTCTTCTTCTTCTTTATCACTTTATCTTATCACAAGAGAAGACACAATTAGGGAATTAGAGACGGGGAGGGAGAGGGGGAAGAGACGCAGAGACAACGAGGGGAGATACTAACCCGCAAAACTGACAGCAGCCACCACCGCAACCGAAACAGTACATCATCATCATCGAAGTCGTTTTCTTTTTCGTTGATCGCTGATCCGTGTCCAACTTCACACGGAAACGGGCGGCCCAAAAAACGCGCGCCACGTGGCAACAAAAGGGTCAGTCAGTCAGACAGTCAGACACAGAAATTCACGTGTTCTTAATTTTTTGCTTGTTTTATTTTTTGCAAAAATGTGTTTTGTTTCGAAACAATTTCGAAACAAAATTGAAATGTTTTGGCGCCAAATTCAACGACTGCCGACGGACAAGGAGGCGGATTTAAATTCGATGTGATGATGACAAAAATGACAAAAAAAACACAGGGAAATTTGTTTTTGATCTATCCAGTTTGGCGCGGGTAGGCATGCGAGATTTGGGCAGATTTTTATTTATTTTTTTTTGGTTTTTTTATTTTTTAAATCAATTTTTTCCAAAAATATGCAATAAAAAGGACATCGGGTCCCACCACGAATTCGCGAAAATACGAAAAAGAAGAAAAAATGAGATTTTTTGCAATTTTTTTTTCCCAAATTTCTGTCCGTTTTTGATGATTTTTTTTTAATTTTTAACGAATTAAATTTTTAAAAAAAATCGATAATCGATTGTCGTGATTTCATTGATTTCAGAAAATTCAAAAAATTGAAAAATGACGATTTTCAATATTTTCGCTTCGGAAGTTGTGAAATTGAGTTTGTAAAAAATTTAAACGTTTTTTTCTAATTTTTCAATTAAAAAATTACGGTAGAAAAGATTACGTTTTTTGCAATTTTTGCACCAAATTTTCGTCCGTTTTTGATGGATTTTTCAGAAAAAAATAGATTATCGATTTTCGTGGTTTTATTGATTCCAGAAAATTTTTGAAAAATTTAAAAATGACGATTTCCAACATTTTCGCTTCGGAATTTGTGAAATTGAGAATTAAAAAAATCAAAGAAAATTTCTAATTTTTCGATTTTTTTCAATACTTTCTTGATTCCGAAAAATGACGACTTTCCAAAAAAAATTTATAATTTCAAAAATTTCAGCTGCGGAATTTGAGAAACTGTGCTTTTAAAAAATTTGAAAAATTAAAATCGCAATTTTAATTTTCAAAAATTCCAAAATCAATCGAAACCCATTTTCCCTTCATTTTTATTTGTATTTGTCCATTTTCTGTTTATTTTACTGTGCAAATCCGCAAATCGTAGATCAGTCGCAGAAATTTCAAAATTCGTGTTCCAAAGCACAAAAATTGCCGAAATTTGGAAAGTTTTTAATATCAAAGAATAGAAAAATGGAATTTATCGTGGCGAGACCCGCGAAAGGTCACTGACAATGAAAATTCGAAATCTTAAAATCCCTTTTGGGATTTGCAAAAAATTCAAATTTTTTAAAAAATTATCAAAAATGATTAACGTTTAATGGGGCAAAATCGAAACTAATTTTAATGTGCAAAAAATAATAAAATTTCAAATTTTCCAAAAAAAAAATTAAGAAAAATTAAGAAAAATCAATTAAAATCCTGCAGATGAGAGGACATCTCATCAGAATCCCCCCAAGGTCAAAAACCACGTCTTCATACTCTCCTATTCTTATTCTCAGAGAAAAGGAAAAGAGAGAGACGGCGACAATAATCTGCTTAAGTGGGTGATGGCTGTTGGGGTGCACGGAGCCAAGGACGGATAGAAAAAACGAGGTGACGAAGACAATTATGGATTCAGAATTCTGTCAGGAATTCAGAATTCAGAATTCAGAAATCTGAAGAAGAGGAGAAACGGAGAACAATTTTGATTTGCAGAAAAAAAAACAAAAATTCGAAAAAAAAAACACGATTTTTAATATTAATTTTTCAATGGATTATCGATTTTCTCGATTTTTTCCAACCAGAAAAAATATAAAAATTCACAGAAAATCAGTAAAAAATCACAATTTCGAAAACAAAAATTTTTTCAAAAACTTCCAGTTTTTTCCCACTTTTCAAACTTGAAAACAACAAAATTTCCAAATTTCCAATGTTTTTTTTTCGCAAAGAAAATCATCGAATTTTTTTTCGAATCGATTAACAAATTCGGGTTTCGGGCGGCTCAGAAATACACAATCCACATTTTCTTTCACCTGTCAGTTTTTCGTCAAAATTTCCAATTTTTCGTCGATTTTTCGTTTTTCCACTTGAAAATTACTATTTTTCCAGTTCAAAAATGGCTAAAAGCTGGTCATAGCTATAGCAATTTTCGAGTGGTTTCTTCAAGATTTTTAGGAAAAATTTCCTAAAAATCCCGAAAAAAACTGCTTGAAAACCGCTGTAACTATGAGCAACTTTTAGCAATTTTGAGGTTGAAAAAAAAAAATTTCAAATGGAAAAATGAAAAATCGACGAAAAATTGGAAACTTGGACGGAAAATTGACAGGTGAAAGAAAACGTGAATTGTGTATTTTCGTAAGCCGTCCGAATTTGTTAATCGAATCAAAAAATTCGATTTCTTTATTTTCTTATCAAAAAAAAATCGTTGGAAATTTGAAAATTCCATTGTTTTGGCGTTTGAAAAAAGTGAGAAAAACTGGAAATTTTTTGAAAATTTTTTTGTTTCGGAAATCATGATTTCCACCGATTTTCTCGAAATTTTACTATTTTTTGATTGGGAAAAAATTCAAAAACATCAATATTCATGGCGAGACCAAGAAAACAAAAAAAACCGAAACCAAAAAATGAAAAAAAAAATTGGCCTACGACATGTGGAAAAACGGAAAAAAAATAAATTGCACCTGCTGCCAGAAAAACTACAAAATTTTGTATTTAGCACGGTAGTTAGTGACCGAGACTAGAGAGTTCTTGGGTCTCGAAGAGAATCAAAAATGTATTAATGCGGCGTTGTGTAGTTCTCGTGAAGAAGTGTAGCGGAGAATTTGAAAAATTAACAAAAAGGCGAAGTCAGTCAGTCAGTTCAGTTCAGTTCAGTTCAGTTCAGTTCAGTTCAGTTCAGTTCAGTTCAGTTCAGTTCAGTTCAGTTCAGTTCAGTTCAGTTCAGTTCAGTTGGAACATCCAACTATCTTCCTCTTCTCTTCGCTCATCTACCCTACCAATTCCACGGACGACTGTTTCGACGGCGGAGAAACGATGAACTGCCGAACCACTCTTCTCTTCATCGTCGTTGCTCTTCTCGCATTTTATGTCGAGCATGCGGCATCCGAAGGATCCGGAACCGAACCCCCCGAAAAACCACCCGCAATCAACGGTAAACCAACCACCACCACTCCCAGTGGTGCAGCCATGGCCTACGGATTCGGAGTCGTC
Source organism: Caenorhabditis sp. 39 LS-2015 (assembly GCA_900536345.3). Taxonomy (NCBI): domain Eukaryota; kingdom Metazoa; phylum Nematoda; class Chromadorea; order Rhabditida; family Rhabditidae; genus Caenorhabditis; species Caenorhabditis waitukubuli. Next base: position 3,567 of record LR579295.1, on the reverse strand, counting down.
GCTATGATTCTGCCGCGTTTCCTCTAGTTGCTTGTCGACGTTTTCCACCCTTCTGGATTCCCGCCACCAACCATTTGAACTTTTCTGTATTTCCTCTTCTGGCGCATAGCCATGGAAATTTGTAATAAATTTGTAATATTTAAATGAGAATGTAGAAAAAAATCGAATTGACGATTTTTTTTGTGAAATTTTCAAATTCTCCACTATACTTCTTCACGAGAACTACACAACGTTACATTTATAAATTTTCATTTCGTTGCGAGACCCAAGTACTCTCCAGTCTTCATCACTAACTACCGTACCCTAAAATTTCATAGTTTTGCCGGCAACGGGTGCAATTTTTTCTTCTTTTTTTTTCACAAATTGTAGGTCAATTTTTCTCAAATCATTGTTCGTTTCGAGACCCAAAAACCGCAAATTCTCACAACCACAGCACGACGAATCGGAGAAAAAAATCGATAACCCACTCTTCATATTCGCCAGTTTGACGACGTCTTCGGCTGCTCATCGCCGCCGCAAAAAACGTCCGAATCCATACGGCCAAACGGAGGCGCTGCTGCTGCTGATGCTGCCGAACACCGATCCAACAGCACATCGGCTGTCAGTCAGGCAGCCAGCGGATCGATGACGACAAATTTCGTGGTGAGACCCGGAAAAAAAAACGGAAATTTCGGAAAAGGTTATGTGGAACAGAGGAAAAGACGGTGCACGACACAACGATTAAAAAATTGGAAAAGGATACCCCGACGTTTCGCAACCGCAAGTTTTCGAAACTTGTTAGGCGTTTTTTTGAGGTTTTTATCGATTTTTCAGTCTTAATTATCATACGATTCTAAAGAAATATCGATTTCCTCAATTTAGCACCTCCGCGGGTCCCGCAACGACTTTGGCTGACCAGGAAACGCTACAGTTCGAGTTCCGAAGAAACCCGATGAATTCAATAAATCCATTTCCATATCTTCGGTGCAAAACCCAAAATTTCAATTTCTAGATAAAAATCAAAATAAACTTCAAACTATCGTGACGAGACCCAGAACATTGGAGAAGTTCAGAAGCTTTGAAATCTCAAAAATTCACATTGAAATTTGAAAAGCTACAATTCAAGGTTTCGAAAATTCCGACTGAATGTGAATTTCGGAGAAAGACAGAAAATACAAAAAATTGAGATTTCATAAAAATTGCAAATTTTCGGATTTTTGAAAACGACAAATTCCCCCGAAATTTCACATTATTGCGTTTTTCACAGTTGGAAGAGGAAAATGTCGCTTCAAGACCGAAAAACCAATAAATCCGCTATGACATAATTCAAAAATTATCGAGATACGCAATTCAGTGCCTTAATGGGTCCCGCAGCGACTTTGCCTTATCGTGACAGTAAATTGGCTGTTTTTGACAATTTTCTGAATGTATTCGATCCAAAATTTGTCAAAAACAGCCAAATCACTGTCACCATAAGCCAAAGTCGTTGCGGAACCCGCGGAGGCGTTAAATTGCGAACTTCGTCTCTTTTTTGAATCTTTTTATAGCGGATTTGTTAATTTTTACTTTTTAGGTCTTGAAGCGACATTTTCCATTTCAAACTGCAATTCTGTCAAATTTCGCAGAGAATTTGTCATTCCCAAAAATCCAAAAATTTTCAATTTTGAAGAAATCAAAAATTTTTTATTTTCTGTCTGTCTCCGCCATTCCGTCGGAATTTTGAAAACCTGGAATTGTAGTTTTTCAAATTTCGACGTGAATTTTTGAGATATCAAAGTTTCTGAACTTTTCCAATGTTCTGGGTCTCGCCGGGATAGTTTGAAGTTTATTTTGATTTTCATCAAGAAATTGAAACTTTTGGGTTTTGTCACGAAGCTATGGGGAACTCGAACTGTAACGTTTCCTGGTAAGCCAAAGTCGTTGCGGGACCCACGGAGGCGCTAAATTGAGAAAATCAATATTTCTTTTGAATCTCATGATAATCAAGGCTGAACAATCGATGAAAACCTCAAAAAACACCAAAAAAATTCGCTTCAAGATACCAGAAAAACGGCGAAAAATTTCTCCTTCCAGTTGGAAGAAAAGCGGATGAAAACTGACTATTTGACGCCAAAATTATGCAGAGAAAAAATTCGAGAGAAAGAAAACGGGCGGACGGCCGAAATGAGTCGAGAATACCGAATACACTTGGAAATTGGAATTCCCAATTTTTTGCTCAATTTCCAATTGAAAACGGAGTGAAATGGGCAGTGAAATGGCCGGCGGAAAGATGCAAAAAATGGCTGAAAAATGCGACTGAATCGAGGCACATCTTCTACTTTTACTTCTCCCGCCGTTTTTTCAATGTGTACGAGGACGACGACGACGATGAAGAAGAGGAAGAAGAAGAAGAGCCATCTGGAGAGCCCGACGACGACGAAATGGTGACGGAATGAAATGAGAAAAGAGGCAAAGCAGGGGGGAGGAGGAGGAGATAATTGCTTTAGAGAATAGCCAGAGTTTCGAGTAAGATTTCTCTCGTTTTTTTTGCTTTCCTGGAGAATTTTTCGAAATTTTCCAAAATTTTTTGATTTAAAAAAACGAGTTTTTGGTTCTCGAGGCGTTGTCGCTTCGAAACCCCCGGAATTTTGGGTCTCGAAGCGAAAAACGATTCGAATTCATACCGTAACCTTCACTTTTCCTTTCAAGACTCTGAATTTGAGGTCTCGAAGCGAAAACCCTTCGAGATTACTGTACCTTCTCAATTTTCGCTACGGGACCCTAAATTTGAGGTTTCGAAGCGAAAACCCTTTGAGATTACTGTACCTTCCCGAATTTTCGCTGCGAGACCCATTTTCTCAACAGAGCGCACTTACCCCGTCGAATTGACAAGCGACTCGATGGTCGTGTTCCATGAAGAAGTCGTCGCCGTGCTCAAAACGCTGCATCGAAAACTGCAACTGCAAAAAGGGGGCGTGGCCTATTTTTTCTAAATTATTTTAAAAATTTCAAAAAAAATTCCAAATACCGTTTCTTTTTCTCCTCATTGCTCATCTAGTCCCTCGCCTTCGAAAAGAAGGCAAAAGAGGTTCTGGAAGAAATTTAAAAATTGCAAACAAAGCTAATGAGCCTAAAAATTCGCACTGGGACACTCCCAAAAATTCCAAAACAAACGAAATTTGAAAAATTGAAATTTTCAGTTCATTTTATTAGATTACAAAACGAACGTTGAGAGCGAATCTGTCGTGGAAACCATTTGGGAATTTCCAGATGTTTCAGTTTCAGCTCAAATTGTCGCTGTCAAGTTGCAAATGAAAATGAAAATGAAACAAAAATCAGAGTAGAAGATGGGAAAATGAAGGAGGAGAAGAGTTTTGACTCACAGAAAAAATGTGAGAATGGGTGTGGTTTTTGGGGCTGGGAGAGCGGAGAGAGGAGAGGGTACATATATCAATAAAACAGTTTTTCTCCCATTCAGAATCAAGAATTCTGAAGTGGGAAGGGGGGGGGGGAATATGGGGAAAATTAGAATTTTCAAGGGGGAGTAAAAAATAAATGTAAAACCAACTTTTACAAAGTGTACGCCAACTTTTGCGAAGACAGCGAGCA
>LR579276.1:0-17104 GCA_900536345.3 Caenorhabditis sp. 39 LS-2015 | reverse complement strand
GCCCCAAGCCGGGTGCAAACTTTTGTCAAGCCGGACCCCGGGTTGCGACCGGCTTGACGTCGGGTTGCGCCCGGCTTGGGTCCAGCAGAAGTAGCCGAGAAACTGAAACTGATCTGATGGATGGAGAGAAAAGAAAACTTGAACACATTCCATATCGGTGATATCATATCATATCATCTCACCTTTCCAAAGGTAAAGATCCCTCCGAGCCATCCAGCTGCAAGATGCCAGCTCTCTTTCCATTTTCGTCACACCAGCGCCGCTTCAATTGTTGCGTCGTCGTGGAAATCCCTCAACCTTTTATCGGATTTGCACAAATCCCCTGCTAGCCTTTCAATTTGCCATCCAATCCAATCCAGCATCTAATCATAGCTATTCTATTCTTGGCACCTGAAAAGATCATCATCTTTCTCTTCTTCTTTGGGTGTGTGAAAGTGGTGTTTCTTCTGCTGCTCCGGATCTGAATCTGCGATTTCTATTTCTATCGCTGTTAACTTGGTGTGGGAGAGTGCGCCGGAAACGCGTACCAGCATATTAATAGAAGATGTATTTTGGGCAGAAAGTGATAGTTTTGGAGCATTGATCCACGAGCTTTGACACGTTTCACATTTGGGAAATTCGGATAGTTGTCTTTTGTGTATTCTGGACTCGAGTCTGTTTTGGAAGCCGTGACTTGTGTGCTTGGGATTTTCAGCAAAGCCAGCAGATCAGGCATGCATCTAGTAAAGGTTGAAAACAGATTTCTGGAAACCAGAAGAATCTCAGGATTTAGTTGCTTCCGAGAAGCTCAACATCTGATTGTGAGCTACGGTTGAGCTATAGCCTGTTTCGGCTCAAAAATGGGAAAAATAGGGGATTTGAGCCAGAGCTCTTCGGACCAAGCCGTGGAATAGTCCGACTCGAGCCAGCCTGATTTGTGCCCTTCCCGGGTCTTCCAGAATCAAATGTCTCGTCTCCCCGATCTTGCTTCCAAAGTGCTTCCCGACTCTACTTTCCCACACTCCATCTCCATCTTGCATCATTCATTTCATAATTTTTCCTGGAAATCTCCCCCCTTTCCCCCTTGGATTGGCAGCAAAGTTTCACAATTCAATTTTTCAATTTCTCCCTTTCTCACACACCTTCGAATGGTGTTTCACTGGACTGATCTGGCAACAAGTACTGACACATCAATTCAATTCGCCCAAAAAGTACACTAGAATGTGTTCAAGATCTTCTCGTGAAACAAGATGATACGATCGCGTCATTGTGTTTGATCTATTAGCTAAACAATGAACTTGTCCAGCGGGTTCGCTAACTTTCTGATCCCCCGGGCTGGCCCACGTGACATTGGAATTCGAACCTAAACCCGCCAGACGGAGACCTTTATCAGAGACGAAAGCGCTATCATCTTCCGGTTTTTGAGCGTCTTTTCTACTCACCTCGTGTTCCAATGTTGTCTCAGACCCACTCAACCCACTCAATTTCCTCCTACTACTCGTCTGACTGACTCATCATTATCTTTCTCACCTTCCGCCCTAGTGGTCATTGGAATGCCATGGCATGCCACACACGCACATACCTACATCTCGGACAGAAAGAACGCACACTTTTTCAATTCAATTACTATTTACCTTCATACAAACTTTGTTTGTCTGGGTGTCGGAAATCAGAAGAGCGCCATGGCATCGGCCGTAAACAATAACAATAAGAACATTGAAAAGGTTGCAGTCTAGTTTCCCTCCTAAAAAAACGGACCTGGACAAAGTTCTTTCCCCTCCACCCTCACTTCCTTGGCGCTGATTTCCGGTACTTTTTGGCAAGCTTCACTGGGTTTCACTAGGCCCAAAAAGAGCACCGACTAGAGCACAAAGAATCAGAGCAACCAACTTGTCGTGGGAAACTGGAGAAATTTGGAAAGCGATCAAGCGTTTTCCCCCCGTTTTTTCCAAGTTGCAAGTCTCCCCGATTCCTAGTAATCCGTATGTTTTGGTCAAGTGGTCTTTCGATTGTCGAGAAGAAGAAGAAAAAGAAGAAAACGATGAGAATGACTTTGAAAGGAAGTGCGTGAAAAGAGACATGAACACCCACATATGCGGGAATTAGCTGTGGGGGCTGATGGGTGAAAGGAAGGATGGTCTGTAGACAAGAAAAGACGCATTTCTGTGGGATGACAATGCCAGAGAAAGACAATGCGATGGCTAATTTGGGAAGGAGTGATCTGGAGATGACTAATCTGCCTGGTGTTGGCTGTAGTTTGGTTTGGATCCGTTTGGATCCGAAGGTCGACAACTTACTGATGACCTCACAGTCAGAAGCAGACAAATGTTAGATCCAGAACACAAGTTAGGGATTTCGAGTTGTAAGCGGGAAGATAGACGGCTTGATCTGAAGATTTGACCTCACAATCCGTCGGATTTGGAATTCTCTTAAGAATACGGCCTTATTGCTAGGGAAGTGACGCGGCGTTCGGGTCGCGCAACTTCCTGGGTCGCATGGTCCCTATGTGCTCAATGGTAAGGTCCGATGGTTCCAGATCCGAGATAGACCCAAACTCTAAGCCTAGAACCCTAACCCAAACGATCCCCCAGCTCACCTTCAAGCTCATCTTAACCTTGGTCCCTTGCGCCGATGTTTGACCCTGCACGTACCTTCCAATGATCACCTGAGTAGTGACACCCTCGAAGGATCTTCAATTCTAAAATGAAAATGAACTAATCCCCTGCTCACCCCCGGCCTTGATCCATTGAGCTGTTTACCCACTCTCGATGTAAGGAACCCTTCAAAATCGTAAGATCCTCGACATGACGGCATCCTAATCCCGAGTTCAAACGCTCTTGCTCCGGGAACAATGTATGCACCTTCCGTCCCTTCCGGAACACAAACACGTTGCCCTTGTCTTATTCCACCTATCACAATGTCCAACTGATAAGACAGTGTTCTGCATGGTGCAGGGTACAAAAACTTCGCGATCTTCTCCCAGTTCTTCTCTCTACTTTGTTCCCCCCGGCCGGGTTAGATTCTAGTCATCCGTCGCCATGTTTTGTTTGTGACAACTTTCTTTCCTTTCCACACACATTTTCTGCTGACCCGTCGAGAATTTTTTCGAGAAATGAAGGCGAAAACGGGCTTGCTCTCACTTTCACTCGCTCCACAACAACATTGATACGGACACTGCACTGGGCAGCAAAAAAATCTTGCCACTTTTTCGGTTATCAGAGATGGGAATAGTGATGATTATGGATACAGCGTCCTGATTGATGGTCACCGACCGATGGAGAAAACGGGAAAAGGAAAAGGGCGAGACTCACGAATTCGTGTAGTCTGATCTAATTATAGACTCATTTGAATTCGAATTCGCAACACTTTGACCAGGAAACTCGGAGAAACCCCCTCGCTGCAGGTGCTATGATTTCGAAAATTATTAGGTACGTAATTGGATAAGTTCGAATGATGTGATATCGAGTTGGTTGTGCTTTGCTGCGATCATTTAATAAATGTTTCGCAACTTTGCTACTGATCGTTTCAGAGATCTCCTAGAATATGGAGAACTTTTAGATCTGTTCTGTGCTGTTTTTTCAAAACAGGAGAAAATATATCTACATAAACGTAGAAAAAGCTGGGATTGATTGTCGGATTATGACCCGGCTGCGGATTGTGGAGAGTGGAGACATCTGTCTGTTCGGGATACGCGTCGTGCACTTCTGAAAGGGGAAGGAAGTTTCAAAGCATATTGAAGGAATATGGCTCGAAGAGTGAAACTGATCTGAAGAAAATCTTTTAGACACAATGAAGTCACATATGAAGCACAATGAGCACAGCTTTCAGTGAAGCACAGCAAACCACAAATCAAAACCCCCTTCTTCCCCCTTCCAAATGTTGCAATCCTGTCTGTGACCTGTCAACCTCCGTGCCCTTTGTCCCCCCTTCTCCCCTCTCCCTCGCCTCAAATTTTTCCAGGACACCCCTCGATGACTCCACATGAATCGCACACTGCCACGTCGGCACGTACTGTCCACCAGCAGGCACACAATGCAACCTTGCAAATGCATGTGTGCACTAGCATAGTGATGTATGGCTCTTATCAGTAGGAGAGCCCATGCACATTTCCAATTTCCTCTCTAGGTGTTTTGTCTCCCCCCACGTTTCCATCAGCTTCTTTTTGCTAGACAGTAGACAGGAAATGGGAAAAGAAGAGGAACAGAACTTGATGAGTGAAAGGAAGAAGAAGAGAGAGTCTCCTTCTGCATCTGCAAACGGCATACCGGTTAGGGGTCCTCTAGACCTTCCTTCCCAATTGATGTTTCACACCAATTGGCAGCCGCAAAAGTCACTAATGTTCCCTTCCGTCGGAATATTACACAACTGGGGCACCAAAGAGTGTGAAACCCGTCGTTCCGATTCGGGAACCAATTGTTTCGTCTTTCCCTTCTTCTTCTTCGCCTTCAACGTCTTCTGACCGCAACCGGATTGAAGGTGAAGAAGTGGAAGAGAAGACAATTATACTTTGCTTCTTCTTCTTCTTCATACTCCCTTTGTAGTCGTCGGTTGCCATATGATCATCATCAACACAAAGCAGAGAGTTGAGTTAGTTGATCAAGATGGTCTCAGCTTGAACTCTTGAACGGACTTTCGCTTCCTCGTGGAGACAATCAGCGACACTTCACGCACGCCTCTCGTGAAGCTTTAAGGATTCAGCTGTGGATTAGGCACAGTTTTTTCGTAGTTGTCTTGTCTTGTCTTGTCTGGAAACGGAAATCAAATCTCGATGCACCCTTCTCCATCCCACCTGTTCGTCGAGTGACTGATCTTCGAAGAGACGGGCGGCGGCAGCGGCGGCTCAACTCCAAAAACTCAAAATCCGTTCGGTCCGTCTAGAAGACACACTACAACACGGCGGACAGAAAAGCGATGATTAATCCCGGCCTACAATCCACCCTCACTCCACTTTCTCACTTCCAGGAATCTGTTTGAATTCCACTGCGTACGTGTCGAAATGGATGATCTGGAAAAGAAAAGAAAAGCAGAGCAGGGCAGTGCAGCACTTCGTAAAAAAATGATGTGAATTTGATCTGATACGTAAAATGGCGAGGTGTGTGGTGAGCCGGAAGGCGTCCTGATGTCATACGTGCGACTTCCGATGAGCCGGAAACTGATGCGAGTACTATGATTCGGACGGCGAGATACGGGATACGGGCGAGCTCTGCAAATGCCGGGGAAACGTGGAGAATGAAAAGGAAAAACATCCTGGGAAATTTGAAAGCTTTAGCAGAGCGAGCGGAACAAATTTCTCATGTACCTGGCAGTACCATGGGAAAATAGGAACCTCAAAGAACTCTTTAGTGTTCCGATTCTTTTGCTTGCTCGACTTGCAGATTGCAGAGCAGATTGCAGAACAGATTGTACAATACAAGACACATACAAAATTATATCATTTATTATTATTATGTCTTCTCATTATTATATTATTATTATTAGCATTACATTAATACACGTCTTTTTTGCTATAGAGTATCATTGGAAAACTGGGTTTGTGAGGGAACCGGTGCCAAGAAGCAATGAGATCCATCGGGGGGTGGGTTGAGATTTTCGGAGGGGAAGGGGCGAGAAAGGAAGACCCGAGAGGGAGCAAATAAAGGGTGAGAATACTATGATAACAGTGGGCAAAGAACCAAAATAAGTTAAGAAGGAGGAAGAAGAAGATGGAGAGGAATGCGAGAATCACGCCAGCTGATGCAGCGAAACAGCGGTTGATAAGAGGCGAGCCGGCATTTTGAGGAGGTCATTCCGCAGAAGATCGGTCACCGAATTGTTGCGAGACGCTTGAGACGATGGGGTGGATGCTTTGCGGATCAAGTTCAGGTTGGGGTGCTGCACTGGAAGAGCCGGACTGGTCAGGGCTCGCTTGAGTGGCGGAATCGTGGCACGGACTTTCGGAAGCTCGGCACTGAAGTTGAATTGGGAGCGTCGGACTGAAAATTGGATGATGAGGAACTTGAAATCGAGAGGAAGGATATGATTGCTTACCTGATGGGCTCAATGGAGCAACTGCGGCGTTGACTTCTTTGGATTGAAGTGAGACTGTCGAGAGTCGAAGTGGCTTGTTTTCACGTGCCCGGGACACTTGTTGAGAGGAGGCCGGGAAGTGGTCAATTGGGACTTCGAATATCATATTGAAAATCAGAGAAGAGTAGGTGAACAACAAAGTAGTAGAAGTTCTTCGAGGGATGACTGCTGCCCCGCCACTGCCTTATATACTATTGCCATTTGCGGGACTCCGCCCCTTCTCCTTCCGCGAAAAAATTCGGCGAGGGAGGCGGCGAAAGAGGCGGCAGACGACGAGAGAACGTGGGGAGGGGTGGGATTGTTATTGTTTGCTGGGGGAGAAAAGGGGCGGGGCCTGGGGGGATGAGAGAGTACTTTGTAGGCGTGGGGGAGGAACCATGGCATGACATGGTGACCCATGAGGCATGAAATTTTCTGAAAACGAATGAAGAGAAGAGAAGATTCTAGAACCATTGGACCACGTGTGATTGGGTGTGGGGGCAAGGGCGACCCTGGGAAGCCATATCATGTTGATTTCCAAAAAGTGACATTATGGAAAATACGCCTGGTTGCAGATCATTCTTCGAGTCACGTGGACCCATTCGATCTCCCCTCCGGGTTTCTTTTTGATCACTGAAACTTGTATCATCAGCCCGATTGTGAGCGTGTCGTGTCAAAACAAACAAGCTGCCTTCTCAACACCTTTGAGCCGCTCAAAGACCTCTGGAATCAAATGGTCGTGAAGCGTATACATAGCCTCTAGAAGTGTGAAGATCTCAAGACACCTCGCTTCTTGTACTTGGTCATGATCATTTGGTAAGCCGGTCGCTCTCGTTCCGTGTTGCTCTTTAAGGACGGAAGCAAAAGTTAGAATGTACTGACGCGCGGTGGAGGTGTGGTGCAGGTGGAAAAGTTGAGGGTGGATGGAGATGGAGTTAATTAGGAGAAAAGCGAAACGGCTGAAGTCTGTGCCTTGTTACGTTACACTTTGTGCAGGTCATAAAGCACGGATTTTCAGAGATCGGATAGGTACCATTTGATCTGTCGACGGTGTATGTAGGTGAGAGTTCAAACTCGTTTTGTCATTCAGCCTTCAGTCAGCAGACGACAAAATTCCGGGGGTCCCATAATCAAATCTTGCCTAATGCGCAAAGACGTCAACGTTTTGCTGATTTTCAGTTTCCACACACCTCTCTCCTACACCCAAAGTTCACAATTCACAACCGCATGACGTTTGGTTCTGCAATAATGTGTTCACGCTCTAATGATAATGTGATATGATATGATATGCGGTGTGTGTCCTGAGCACAACCTAGGCTCCAGGTCCAATTGAATTGTTGGCATCAGGAAGGGGGAGGAGGTGCCAGCCAGGTACGAAACTTCCAAATGTCATCTTTTCCTGGCTACAAACAGAGTGCAAAGTAGTAGGATGAGTCAACTCAATTCGCCTTCAATTACCCCCCACCCTCCACCGCCCCCAATTTGGAGCTATACAACCTATTCAGGACGCTCTCTTCTTCCCAATCCTCCTTTGATCTTCGTCTTCTTCTCTTCTCTTCTCTTCCGCTTCCTTTTCAGACCAGACACCCACATTGTCATGCCGGCTAAATATGTGTCAAGATTAAAATGGGATTGAATTGAATTGATACAGACACACACACACAATTCAAAAACAGATCCAAATCCGCCCGATTCCAGGAAACAGTGCAAACGACGCACGAGATGTTGGTGAGCTGGAGATTATTCTCAGTGTTTTTGACGGCACTAGTTCGATCCGATTGGGTGGGAGAGAATGAGCTGAAAAGATGGAGGATAGCAGAAAAACACGAATCGGATCATAATCAGAGCTATCTGAGTCAGAAATAGGATAAGAAGTTGTCGGCCGGTGGGTGTTCGTGTTCCGGGAATTGTTCGACATTTGCGTCAGGAGGTACATATTTTGGATTCGGATTTGAAGTGACATGGTAAACTGTTGAGCTAGTTGAGATGGAAGACGATCTTCAGGGACTTTGGCAAGGTTAGACTGCAGCCTAGCCAAGTTCTATCAGCTCGAACCCCCCGGGAACCCGGGTGTAGTTGAGTTTGCTTTAGCTCAGAACAAACCCCAAACTCTATGCCCAAGTCAAGCACAAATTACAACTCAAAAGGTCGACTCGATGTTTGAAAAGACTTTGCAAACACCATTGCACCACTGTCAACACTCTGTATTTTGTGCCGGCCGTTGTTGCCACTTCTCCGCAGATGTTTTCTCATTTTCACCAATTGCCAATGTCATTTTTTCACCTGCTCTTCTTCTTCCACACAACACAACACAACTCTTGGTGACTTTTTGTATAATGTCAAGTGTTCAGTTTCAAAGTTTAGGTCTTGGTTTGGGACGGGACGGGACGAGGGGGAGGGAGGTTCCAAATTGAAGATGATGCTATTTTGAAGTCTCCAGTCGTGTTTTCCTCCTTCTCTCCTTTCCGACACCCTTTAAAGTTTCAGAAACCACCGAATGTGCTGTGTCAGCCAGATCTGGCGAAGAATTGAAGGGCCTCGATCAGCAAATTGTTTTCCATTTCTCATTTTTCTGTTTTTGTCATGTTAACATCTCCAGCTGCTTTGCCCATTGCCGGGGCTCTGTTTTCCACCCTCACCTCGCCGAAATTCTCGATTGTACTTGTATTCTGATCGCTTCTTTCCTCCTTCATCTTGATGTGCTCGTTTGTCACCTGGCACTTGAGAATCGCATTCTGATTCTGTTTCGTTTCTTGGATTCCGGAAGGGAAATGGATTGACAAAGAAGATGAAGCGAAGAAGCAAACGAAAAACAAAGTGGGTAGCGGCGGATAGAAAGAGCAGATCTTCTCGAGAATCACGTAGAATAGAAATGTTTGTGGAGGTGGTGTGGATGATGACGGGAAGGTCGCTCATCTTTGGAATGCAATTTGATGTTTCCGGAAATTGGATTTTCGATCTGGAGATAAGGGGGAGCTGCTTCCGAGTTGATAAGGATGGCATCTTGCAACGTCACAGAGAGTGTGTGGGGATTTGGAGGGACGTTTCAGATGACCCCACGCCGACATCTGGAGCGAATTTAGTCAGAGATTCAGAGATGATACGGTACCTAACCTCACATCAAGATCACATCAAATTCCAAACATTCCACGGCCTTCGTCCAAGAAGCTTTTAGTCACCCCAGAACAGTACGCTGAATCCAGATGACATCACTCTCTTCCTCCACAACAAATCAACCCGCACCGCACCTCATCTGACCCGCTCGCACGTCATCAGAATCCGAATCACTCAGACATTGTCTTCTGCGGGGAACATCTTCTGTTCGTATTTGTATTTGTCCCCCACTCAATCTCGCGCATTCAACGAATCAACTCGAATCAACGTCATTCTGAATTGGATGCCTCTCGAATGTATTCTCCATCGGCTCCTCAGAATCCGAAGGGGGTTTTCAGAGGAATCGTATGTAGCCGTGAGAATTCAGAAATTCGAAAGTTCCTTGTAGCCAGTCACGAGGAGACGACTGGAACCGATGCTGCCTGCTGGAATGCGTCGTTCGCGCACCGGGCAGACCACACGAAGAGAACCGTGAATGATTTGATAAGGCGCACAGTTTCTTTGTCTCCTTCTCTTCACTTTGTCCTTTCTTATCACCGTATCATCTTTATCAACCCCACCCAAGTTGTGTTGTAACCGACGAAAGGTTCGAGGGGTCGCAGGGCAATTTTAGGGAAGCACGAGGTGTCTAGAATCGAGATGAATTACTCACACTTTTTAGGAACTTGCACGATTTCTTCTTTTTCGCTTTTGAAGAGTACGGAAAACGTGCCGATGGCAAGGAAAAGTTCAGTTGGATTGGATTCATTGGATTGGATTGGGTTTAATTGAGTCGAATTGAGTGGGAGAGAGGAGATGAATAGGCCGAATCAAAAGTGCGAGACTATTCAAAAAAATGTGTGTTTTTTCTGCGATAAATAAGTCTGGTCGGTCAGTCGGTCGAATCAAAACAAATTGATACATACATAGATTGCGCGAGGATCGGAGGAGGGGGGGGACTTGTCGAAAGTGTAGTCTTTGCGGTGTGGTGTTTGTATAGATCAGGTCGACTACAGTTTTCGGACATTGGCGGGGACGATTTGGCTAGAGCGGGGATGACGTGGAGAGGAGGGGGAGACACGAGGACACGAGGAGATCAAATTGTGAATGTGGTAGTGGTAGAACTGTGCTTTGTAGTCCGGGTACGTACGGAAAACAAAAGTTCGGGGAATCAAATGAAGAATTGTACATAGTTTTGGGTGGGAAGAGGGACCGATCCGAAGCGGTTGCTTAGCAGTTGCCTACCTATTCCAAACTCCAAAGCACACTGATTTTTCGACACAATTACCCAAAAAAGGCAGCTATTTACCTGCCCAAACAAGTGCTCATCTCTATCGTCACCACCTAGCTTATTTAGCCGCGCCATCGTCGTCGTCGTTTCCATTTCCGTCATGTACATATAACTTTGCGAACAATGACGCAAGCTCATCCTAATGCCAATACACGATATCCGGCTGCTGGTATTAGACAGATTTCAACTCTCAGCCAACAATCCGGCTCATGGTTTCAGTTCCGGGGATGAAGCACCAAATCGGAGGCCGACCATCAATGTTGTTTTTGTTTTGTTTTTCGAATCATCTTGAATTTCACTAAAAGGACAAAAAATGGTAGACAAGCGGGCTTCGGGAAGAGGAAAGAGGAAAAGAAGCCTCAGAAGATGTTAAAATGGGAATAAGAGTGTGTTGAATCTGGGATAGTATGAACAACAGATATTAAGGGATAGAGTGAGAGCGGGGGATGACTCATGGTCATACTCGAGAGATAGGCATGTTTACTCACCCTTCCGGTTTCGAAACTTTTTGAAAAAGTTTGTGTGTGACCAACTGGTTCAACTTGTTCAGTTTGTATCATTTCCATTTCCATTTCCATTTCCCAATTTCCCAACACGTTTCATCATCATCATCATCTTTTCTTTCGGCTTATCCACCGGAAACAAACAATTTCCAAAGTTTCAAACGACCCTCGGCTCAAAGCAGAAAGCAGAGCTTTGAGATCAAAAAACACAAGTATTACTCATTCGGACGATTTTGAAAAAACACAATGCACTATTGAACTTTGTGTGCGGGTGGTCTGGGATACGATTCCTACGACGGATGAATGATGCAGTAAGCGGAGAAGGAAATGCGGACGACTTTTGAAAGACTTTCGGATTTTCGATTGTGAATTTTCAATTCTGGATTTGGCTTTGGATTTGGATTCGGATTCAAATTCACAATCAATCTGTAAGATTTAGGCAACGATTGAGATCTTCAAGTTCAAGAGGAAGATGGAGCTTTGGATTTAGATTTGGATTTAAATTTGGATTGGAATCATATCGAATCGAATTGAAATGAAATGTATTTCAAATGTACATATGTACATATGTTTGTTTAGACATCGGTCTGACAATGAGAGACTGGGGACTAACCACTGAAACACAAACCTAACCCATATCAAAAACACAAAACATAGACACAGATCAAAATGTTCAATTGTTCACGATATCGCCGAGCAATGGATTCCTTTGGTTTCATTGGGATTTTTGAAATCACAGGTGCCACGTGGGTCACATGTACATCGTTTCTTCTGTTGCCGCTCCAGAAGTCCGACCAATCCGAGAATCTCCACATATCGATTGACACCGTCCTTTCTGGTCCGTTGGCAGTGATCGAACAGCGCTGTGGCGTACCGATCTCGTTCTTCGATGGTTTAGGCGTGTTCCGAGAGGTTTCCCACCACTGAAACCGCGGAGAAACTAACCATCTTATGAATGTTGATTCGACTTACTCGGATTGCAGAAACAGTTGTCGGTTGGAGGACGGGACTCAGAAAAAACAGTTCCAAGGTTTTGAACACAATGAAACAACTTAGTTCTTAAGATGTCTGAAATTCTGAAGCATTATTGTTAGCAGAATCGCTGGACTTTGTTGCCATAACTGAACGAATAAGGCAATCAGTAGAAACACCACTCGAAATAACGATGTCTCGTTCGGTCAAGTGGCATACATCGGGCGGTACGAAGAAGAGAGAAATCAGAAGGGACATTCACATATTGACCGGGTAATTTCATCAAGATCAAGATCGAGTAGTCAATAGTTTACTATATCATCGATCAATGGATTCCTAATACTCTCCGGCAGTTTCACCACTAACGGAGCGACAAATGTCAAGTGTAGATCCTTCTGCATCTTCTGTTGCCGCTCCAGAAGTCCGGCCAATCCGAGAATCTCCACATATCGATTGACACCGTCGTTTCTGGTCAGTAATCGAATAGCGCATTGGCGTACCGATCTCGTTCTTTGAAGATAACGGTTTGGGCGTGTTCCAAGAGGTTTCCCACTGCTGAAACCGCAAAGAGATTGACCACCTGATCAATGTGTTGATTCGACTTACTCGGATTGCAAAAACAAATGCCTTTCAGCAAAACGTATTCCGTTTTTGTTAACCGACATCTGATAAGAGGAGACATGGCTAGTTGCCAAGCAAATCCAAATTTCCCCCTAAATTTTCAATAATCACTACTTTATTCTTGCCGAGACCAACTCAACAAACGGCAACCTGCTTCCATCCGGGTTCATGATATTCTCGAACTTTGATGTCACTGAAAAGTATGAAATGTGCAGATTCATAATGACAACTGCCACGTGGCGCATCAGAATCACTCGATCCGCCAAGTTGAGTTTATGGAAGAACTCAAAGGTTTTGGCGTACTCGACAGCAGTCATCAAGTCGAAGAACATCCACATTTTGACAGTGGGGTTGAATATTGGAACACGATCGTCAACATTTTTCCAGAAATCTTCTTTTCCAGGTGCCAAGTTTGCTTCTTCCACGTCAACTGGCCAACCGGGCATTGGCTGAACGTTTTGCTATCTTTTACTTACTGCTTAATTCATTCGCAACTTACACCCATCTTCTCTGCTATGCCAATTTTACTGTTGACCTGCAGAAAAATCTCTAGTCTCTGAACATCGGCCCAGTTGGGATTGTAAGCAGAGAATCGGAAGATTTCGAGTTTAGACTCGAGGTATGTCAGCATGTCGACAGTTCTTTGCAACTTGTTATCAACTGATTCCAAGGTTCGGATCACCTGTTTTTCAGCTATCTGCTTCTGAGATTCCGAGTGCCTTTTTTGCAGTTTCTGGTAGTTCACCGCCTTGGATTCCTCTTCATTCAACTCCAAAGCCCGCGGATTCATTCCGACGCTGATGCACTTTTGGTAACGACAAGCACGACATCTTAGAATCATTGGATCTCCCGCTCTCGTAAAACACTGATCATTCCCCACTAGACACTTGATATTGGTCTTATCAGTGGGCAATGTACACATTCTCCGGAAGAATGTCTTGCATCCTTTGCAAGATGCCACGTCGCAATGAAATCGTTTGGCTGGTCGGGTGCAAATGATACAAACTGTTGGACGAACATGAGATGTTTGGTTCTAGGACGGATCGATATAAAAGAGAGGAATGATAATGGAGGATAATAACTTACTTTTCCAGGTGATTGAGACTCTGAATTTCGTGATATTGGCAACGATTTTGAACGCGAGGTCTGTCTTGACATAGCTGGAATGTACGTTAGATGTGAAGACTACTGCGGGTAGACATGTCTAATTCGATTAACCTTTCCACCTCTTTTTTCAAAAAATGATCTTTTTTGGATGTTTGTTCGTGTTCTGTGATGTATAAGCCAAACTTCATTATTAAATTTACAGACTAATCACCAAAATCGTCGATAGTTTTATGTACAAAGAAAAAAGAAAGAAAGAAAAGATAAAAGATAAATAATCACAAGAAAACAACAGCAACCAACCAAGCGACAAGCCTCCAAACCAACGACTCCATGGTCCCTGATGACGTGGCGATTTGAAGCGCCCGTCCACGATCTGTCAGCGCCAATTTCAGCACATTAGCATGGCCGAAAGAATACGGTCGTTCCACTGGATCCGGCATCGCCATATTGTTACAGTAGTCTCCGTGACACGTGCACACCACATAGTCCATGGCAACAGTGTTCGGGTACATTGGAAGGGACCTGAGCAGGTAGCAGCCGTCCTCATGAAGACGCTGATCTTCTCGGAATGAGTGCCGGAGGATGCTCTCGAAACAGCCACGGACCACGAATGTCGAGTCGGGGAGATTGGGGAAGAGAGTGACACACATCGAGTACTTGGAACATATTTCTCCCTCGACGACTAGCGAGTTGTCGGCGTCGATGGATTCGCTGAAATTTGGTCTTTGAGAGAGAGAGAGACGTCAACTGCAGTGCTCACCTGCAGGACATGGATTTGACACCGATCGGATAGAAGAAGATGTCAGTTTGAGTGGCGAGTTGACGACGGACAGTCGCGTTGTATTGCTTGTCCGGGGAGATGCAGTGGAAACAGTTGGTTGCTGGAAATGGTACCATGACACTACATAGATAGCTAAAAAGTCTTACCAGCAACATACGGGATCCATGCCAAAGTGGTCAGAATACAAACAGCTTGCTCGGTACGCATATTCGTTCTCCTACCGTTTATGTCTCCGGTCTTGCGGGCGGCACATTCGGGAGGACCTGGAAAATAATAATATAGGGAGGGGTAATGTGGAATGTAATGGATTCAGAATCATAATAAAGTAATTAGAAGGTAGATATGCAGATGATGAACACGCAAACTCTCGCGCGGTAATTATGAATCAGGATGGGAGGGGATCTCGGGGGGAGTGGTTTAGGATAATGTTCGGATAGACCTTGCTACCAGAACTCGGCAATTAGCGTATTAGGTCGCATCGAGTCGAGCGTGAAGAGCAAGGACTTTTATGCAAAGTGACATGGTTGCACGCGAAACGGAAGTGAGACGGAAACGGAGTGAAATGAAACGCAAGTGAACACGAACTTGAATTGGTATCTCGAGATTTCAAAGTCAAAGAGTCAAAGATGAAATTGAAACGAACAAGTGTTCAGAAGCTTCCTCCCGAATCGCACCGAATTCTAGCCGACAGATTCCGGATAAAGGAAGCGTTAAAAACGGAGGAAGGCCGCTGCGGGACCCATTGGGAATTATGTCTGCGAATGACACAACACACATGCACACAACAATGCGCCGGATATGTACGCGGAGCGGCGAGAAGGAGGCGAGAAAAGGAACGAGAACATTTGGGAGAAGGGGGAGGAGGGGAAGAGGTAATTAGTCAACTTTGAGGGGGATTTCGGGGGAAAAGTTTATGGAGGAGTGTTTGTTGTATAGTTTTCTGGATTTTAGGGAATTCTGGAGGCATGCGAAAGGCATAGGAAACCCATATGTCGATCAGTAATTCAAGTGTTAGACACTGCTGATCACGGATTTCGCAGGACATATTGTAGCCATATTTAAGCCGTATCAATGCGGAATAAGGCTGTAAATAGTGGGTCTTAGAATTAGCACGAACTACATGGGGGCTATGAGATCCACGTCATCAAAAAAACATCTTCATTACTAGAAAGTTGGAGGAGGATCTTCTCTCTAGACTGACCCTCCAGACTAGCCGCTAGAGCAAACAAGAATATTTTCCAGGAAACCCGCGATGATCACACACAAAAAGTTATGAATAGAATCGTCAGCAGCTAGGTATCCGACTGCAGAGGATCTAGGCTAACTCCTTGCTGATAAGAGCCTTCCCACTCCTCCTCCCTAATCCCAAGCAACCGCCACTCTTCTCAAAGCGAAGCGAAGACAATGCGAAATGCAGCAGAAAATGGAAATATTGAGGAGGACAATGACTGCGGCATGAGCTAGTCTCGAGCTCAGAAATTAATTGGCATCCGGGAGGGGGGGCAGGGACAGGGCGCTCGAAAATAAATGGGAATGGTCTTTTTTGCATGTTGTTGTCCTCTTTGTCGTCGTCGTCTTCCAGAAACAAGTGGCCGACTTCCGCCGGAGAAACATGAGCCATTTGCATATTTGTGGGGGGAGGTACATTGACGGGCGCCCCGGAAACAGGGAACCGGGATCTTTTTGGAGAAAAAATACCTGGCTGCTGGATGAAAAGAGGATGGAAAAATGGGGAGCTTTTGGATATATTCCATAGAAATTGTGGCTGCTTGACAAACGGCGCAGTCTTGTGACATGACAAA
This sequence comes from Caenorhabditis sp. 39 LS-2015, assembly GCA_900536345.3. NCBI lineage: Eukaryota > Metazoa > Nematoda > Chromadorea > Rhabditida > Rhabditidae > Caenorhabditis > Caenorhabditis waitukubuli. Next base: position 910 of record LR579276.1, on the reverse strand, counting down.
AAGATATGGAGTTGGGGATGGGGAGGGGGGATGGAGACAGAAGCCATTTTTTGTGCCTAGTTGAAAAAAAAATGGAGAAAGAGCACGAAATGAGTGATGGGAAAAGGGCTTCTTCGGTTTTGAAAATTTGAAAAATGGAGAGAAAGTTGAAGGAGGGGGAGGGGGAGGAGTAGGGGGAAGGGAAACATGGTACTGACGGCTGGACAAGGACTGGGCAACTACTAGCCAAGGCAGTCAGCTGCCGATTCGATTCTGTTCATTCGCGACAAGAACTTTGTAAAAACAACAAACTGCGAACATTGATACCCCTCTTCTTCCGCGCGGCATTCCGCATCCGCATCCGCATAAATTACACCCAGAAGCCGCAGCCGGGACGACGGCGGCTCATGATGAAATGATGATGAGAGTAATAAAAGTGTTGCTTTCTCGGGGCCCAATGAATGAATGAATGACAAGAGGAGGAGTGGGGCGAGACAATGAGTGACATCTTGCATAATTTCGGAATGTTTTAAAGGATTCAGAGGGGGATTTCGGGAAGACAAGTACACAAAAATAATAAAAAGAAGACAAGGAGCGGTGCGCTCTGCACCATGGTAAAACGGCTGCAAGAAACAAACAAACTAGCGAGGATTTGTGATCTTCTTGCTTCTTCTTCTTCTTCTTCTTCCCGTCCTCCTCCAGATTTGTTTATATGTTGTGTACACCACACCGCCCATGTGCATGGGTATTATAGGAGCAAAATATGCCAAACGGGGGAGCCTCGGGCCAAAAATGAGCCGTGCGCTGAGGGTCATAAAACATGTTGTTGTTCGGCTCCTCGAACGTCTTCTGAATCCCTCCGCGCATTGTCTCGATTCGTTCATTTGCTTCTTCTAAATCCAATTTAATTCACAATAAACATCAAGGGGCA
>LR579198.1:0-26185 GCA_900536345.3 Caenorhabditis sp. 39 LS-2015 | reverse complement strand
AAATCGACAAAACCCAAATCCAACAACAAACTAATGCGCTACGATGTGAATTATGATGTGGGGATGGAGTACGGAAGCAATGCAGAGGGGAGGGGAGGAGGGGTAGAAATACAACCAGTTCAAGATCATATGAAAAAGAAGGAGGGTAAAACTTGGGAGACAACAAACAATAGGCAAAATGGTAACAAGTTAAGGATGACGACAAGAGGGAAATTAATATCTGTAGTGGTCTGGCTTGTATGGTCCCTCGACTGGAACTCCGAGGTACGAGGCCTGCTCGGTGGAGAGCTTGGTGAGCTTGACTCCGAGCTTCTCGAGATGAAGGGATGCGACCTCCTCGTCAAGGGTCTTTGGAAGAACGTAGAGTCCGAGCTTGTACTCGTTGGCGGTTCCGAACTTGGTCCAGAGCTCGATTTGAGCGAGAACCTGGTTGGTGAACGAGTTGGACATGACGAACGATGGGTGTCCGGTGGCACATCCAAGATTGACAAGACGTCCTTCAGCGAGGAGAATGATATGGCGTCCGTTCTTGAGGGTGTATCGGTCAACCTGAAAAAGTAAAGTTCAGAATTTTCAAGCACTTGAATCAGTTATTACCTGTGGCTTGATGGTGTCCTTCTTGGTGGCGTTAGCGTTGAGCCACTTGACGTCAATTTCGCAATCGAAGTGTCCAACGTTGCAGACGATGGAGTCATTCGGGAGAAGCTCGAAGTGCTTTCCGGTGACGATGTCCTTGCATCCAGTGGTGGTAACAATAATGTTGGCCTTTGGAGCAGCCTCCTCGAGAGTGGTGACTTCGTATCCCTCCATAGCGGCCTGGAGAGCGTTGATTGGGTCGATCTCGGTGACGATAACACGGGAACCGAAAGCCTTGAGGGAAGCAGCAGATCCCTTTCCGACGTCTCCGTATCCGGCGACAACGGCCACCTTTCCGGCGAGCATGACATCGGTGGCGCGCTTGATTCCGTCCGGAAGCGACTCACGGATTCCGTAAAGGTTGTCAAACTTGGACTTGGTGACGGAATCGTTGACGTTGATTGCCGGGATCTTGAGCTCTCCCTTCTGGAGCATCTTAGCCAAATTGTGAACTCCGGTGGTGGTCTCCTCGGAAAGTCCGCGGATTCCGGCCAAGTACTGGGAGTACTTGGCGTGGACCAAGTTGGTGAGGTCACCTCCATCATCGAGGATCATGTTGAGTGGCTGTCCATCCTTGAAGACGATGGTCTGCTCAATGCACCACTCGTACTCCTCGTCAGTCTCTCCCTTCCAGGCATAGACTGGGACTCCGGTAGCAGCGATGGCGGCGGCAGCGTGGTCCTGGGTGGAGAAGATGTTGCACGACGACCATTGAACCTGCAAAATGAGAATTGATAAGCGCATCGGAATCGTCGGCAGCGCGGTTTGATCGGCGACCAGGAAAATGTCAAAGATTGAGATAAGAAAGAGTGACCTTCGCAGTGTTTTAGTTAATCGCAAAGATCGCCTTGCAGATTACGTTTCGAAAACTTTCGAAAAAACTAACCTCAGCTCCGAGAGCGGTGAGGGTCTCAATGAGGACAGCGGTCTGGATGGTCATGTGGAGGCATCCAGCGATTCTGGCTCCCTTCAATGGCTGGGATGGTCCGTACTTGGCACGCATAGCCATAAGTCCCGGCATCTCGTTCTCGGCAAGGATAATCTCCTTGCGTCCGAACTCGGCGAGGGCGATGTCAGCGACTTTGTAAGCTGGCTTGGAAGCGGCCATTGTAAGTGTTTTACCTGTAAATATAATAATGAAGAAAAAGAACGAGATAATTAAAGAGAACGGCGACGAGGAGAGATAAAGAATAAGAGTGGGGGATAGAAGAACCGGCAAAAAGAAAAATGTGCCCCGTTGGCAGCGCAACGTGTCATTAGAATATTTAACAAGTATTTAAAAATTCCATAAATTAACACGGATTATCCGTGACGGATACCAAAAAACCAGAAGAACGTTTCAAAACCACCGGCAAACAATGTTTAACTTCTGCAAAAAAACGCGTTCGACAAATAAATCCACCGAAAAATCGCAAAATTGTTTGCTTTTGAACAAAACTAGGCGACAAATAGGCCGAAAAAGTAACAAAATGGGACTGAAATTCGAAATTTCCACTGTTCTAATTTAAAGGCGCACGCCATTCCGCCGACGGGTCTCGCCACGAAAACAAACTTCTGGGCCTAAAATTTAATTTTCAAAAACGAAATTCGGAAGAAACTTCGGTTTTCGACGGTTTGTCGGCTGAAGACCGTCGTCCATGAAGGAATGAGCGGAGGAATGAAGGCGTGGAGTCATCGGAAGAGTGACCTTCACCACTGAAGACGTGATTTACTGCCCAAAGACCACAGATTTGCAGATTACAGATGTTTTGGTGGCGATTGCGTTTAGTATTTAGCGTAGCAGGTATCTTTTTAGATTTTCTCGATAATTCTGGCAATAGTGACCTTGGTATCGGCGAAATCAAGATTGTTAAAACCGTTTTCTCTGAAAAGCCCTTCCATCTGAGCATAGGTTCCCCTAGTTTTCCCTTCACAGAGCAATTTTTCCCGTTGGGAAAGTGCCCCTTTTTGTTAGCCCGTATCTCTACGGCGACGTTTCTGGCGCTGGCCGTCCCTTTTATAGCGCCGCTCCTGCCAAAACTGGCTCCGCCCCTTCTGCTGGACGTGGCTTGTCTGCCCCGTTGTCTCTCGTTCTGTGTACTCTTCTCTCGCGATGAGAGGCACTGATAGTGTGAAAAGAGTGTGAAGCGGCAGAGACGCAGAAAAGGCTAGCTGTTTTTTGGTGGGAATTCAAAAATTGGAAGGTGGCTTGCGATATGTTGTCTTGCAGAGTTATTGTCAGTTGTAGAGCTAGATAGCGAACAAGAGTAAATATTTTTGTTTTTTCGTGTTTGAGCAGCGACCCAAAGCGAAAATAAAATGAGAACATCATTTGTCTTCGTTTTTCCTTAAAATTGTGTTCCATCACCCATTGTTTTGATTTTTAAATTTCGTTCTATTCCTGAAAACCGTTCCCAAATTCGTCCATTTTCGAAAATCTGCGCGTTCTCCCTCCGTCTGTGTCTCTTTCTTCTAATCTTGTACTTCGTTACCGATATAATCAGTGATAAGAAGTTTTTCATGACCTTCTACAACTTTCTCCTTGTCCTCCGAAGTCGTCGCCGGCGGCGGAGTCGGTGTCTGCTACAGAATCACGCCATCAGTTTCACTTCTTTTCATTCTTATCATCATATCATCATGATCTTGTTATCAGTAGGAGGAAGAGAGGGTAGAGTAGTAAAAAAAGAAGGAGAAGAGTAAAATTTCAAAGAAAAATGAGACAATGTCCAATTTAGAGAACAAAAACTGGAAGATAAAAATAAATGAACGGATAGTCCAATAGATAAAGGAAGCAAAAGGTCAAAATAATTTAAAAATAGGGAAAAAATATAAAAAATGTAACAACTCGAAAGAGAAGAAGATCAAGGGAAAATGAGAGGATCAGAGAGAAAAAATGTAAAAGAAATATAATTTAAAAAGATTAACAAATAAATATAAATATATGTATTTAGAATGCATAGCGAGTACGAATATCCTCCAATTTCTTTGAGATCTGAAAATTGAATTCGTTATCAGGCTGTTATCATTTCTAAGGATCATCAGAACAAAATACGAAAGTTTCCTAGGAAAATTTGGTTCCGAAACGTTTCAGGACATGTTTTATCTGTATTTTTCATCAATTCATCCTCCGAAAATTCAAAATTCTCCAGATCAGATCTCGTTTTTCCTTCCAAATTCACTCACCTCACTGACGGATTTTCCGAGTTCCTCTGCGACTTCTTTCTGTTTTGCCGAGTCCATCAGACTGAATTGTTCGCAAATGTCGCCGTCGATGACGCTCTGAAAGAATTGAAAATGAAGACGATGAAAGCGGGTCTCGAAGCGAAAAAGAGCAGAAACGGACCTTGCACGGTGCATAATAGGACCGGTAAGCGAGATGATCTCGGCCACAAAGCGGCGGATATTCACTGCGGACGTGCATTTCCAAGTTGGTGAAGAAGTCGACTTCCTGAAAACGAATTCTGAATTCGACCGGGGCGAAAATTCGATAACTCACATCTTTGGACATGAACGAAACGAGGCATCCGATGGCTCCTCCGATGGTCGTGTAGACGAGTGCCTCATTGGCTCCGGGCACCAGTGACGTCTTCTGGAGACTCGTGATGGTGTCTCCGATGAAGAAGTTGGCGACCAGTTCCACTTTCTGAGATGCTCCGTTCAGCCATCCTCGATCCCAGACACTCTTCGAGACTGTCGGATCGTCTTGCACGTCTTCATTGACTCGTTCCGGGAGACGGACCACTGCCAGATTGCCGAATTTGTCGGCGACTGCGACGGTATGGTAGTCGAGGACACAGACGCATGTCACGTATCGAGGAGTCGTGTCGTCGGCGAAGATCACCAGTTGATTGTCCTGGAAACGATCAGTATCAACACAAGAGACTAGAGTCGAGGCGAATAATGCAAATTGATCATCATTCGAATAAATTGTTTCATAATGTGGAAAACAACTAAATAGAATGTTTTCTATTCACATTAGTTAATTCAAAAAGCGGAAAGCGGAAACGGGGTTTGCGAGAGAGAAGAGTACATTGTTGCAGTCCGAGTGGATCTGCGAATACGATAAAATGAGAAACCGTCGACTTACTCCTTTGCGATATCTCAAAAAGTGCACCGATTCCTGGCTGTCGGAGACGATAATTCGCTGTCCGGTCGACTGGATGTTCACGATTCCGACGGGGAAGTTCTGAAATAATTTATGAATGTAAATAGATAGTCACATCAAAAATCATCTGAAACTCCCAATTTTTTCAGAATACGCCCGTCTTTTCTAATAGATTCCCTCTGGTTCCTATCCAAAACAACCCATCCACGCACATTTTAAACCCGGAAAGAAAACAAACAAAATAGGTCCTCTCATTCTTCTTTTTCTTCTTTTTCCTCCCACATGACCACCTTTCCCTTTGCCAATTTTCTTTTCCAAATGTCTCGTTTCCAGGTATTCCCTCAGGGGTCAATTTCGGCAAGTCTCGTAAATAAAAAACGACAAAAATTGTCTCTTCCAAAACATGGAAAAACGAGGAGAAAACGTCTCGAATTTCAAATGTTTCGACCGAAAAACACCCGAAACTTCCGTTCCTGACCGCCGTGTTTCCAAAGTGCATGTGCAGAATTCTTGGGAAACAATTGGAAGGGTTCGACTTGAAAATCGTCGTTTTCTGTTGTTTGTAACCATAACTTTGCTGTTTCTCTTCTCCCTTTCTCTAAAAAGCGGCAGCGAATCGTTTCCGAATGAGTCAGAGAAAACGAGGCGAAACTCTGTTGCGGAGAGACCGGAAGAGCCGTCCGTCGGAGGAGGCCCGCTTCTTTTCCAACATCTTGCACATTTTCTGCCCAAATCATCGCTTCTTTGCTCTAGATTTTCTGCGTTTTTTCTTGCTTCAGGAGCAATTAAACTTTGTCTTTTTGTGTTTTGTGTCTTTTGTTCTCAAGTATTCTGCCATGTTTTCAGACTTGTTCGCTGCAGAATTCTAGAATTCCGCAATCGACCGTTTTATGATCACTTCCGTGCCTTTTTTGCATGAATTTCTAGCAGAAGTCCATAATTCCCGGAAAGTAATTCGCATCACGTTTTCTAGTTGCTCATCACGTCTTTGACCCTTTATCCTCGGAAAAAAAACCGCAAAAGACGGGAAAAACGTAGCGGAAACTGGGAAATCTTGTGAGTCGGGACGGACAATAAAGGTAGTTATGCTCTGTCTCTCTCCCCGTTTTCACACAGAAAACAACTTCTCAGATGGCCCCCCGCATCGAGAGATTCTCCAGATGAGACAGAATTCGGGTGAGAAGAAGAAGGAGAAGAAGAGATACTGAGGGCCTTTCGAAAGGTGTCATCTCGCTTGCTCTTTTCACGTAGAAGTTGTCACGTTTTGGACTTTTCTATGTTGAAGTAGTCCACAAAAGTTTCGTCGGCGAGGGCGTTTCGACCTTTTTTTGAATCTACTCGGTCTTTTTGTAAATGAGAACTGCGATTTCCCATTGAGCTCACTGGCTCCTGCAAGAGATCCCATTCTATGAATCTTCGGAATTTCCATAATTTCTGATCATTTGCTTAACAAAGAAACGTCTTCCCCTTCGAATTCCGCCTAATTCTATCGAGTTTCTGCAATTTCTTCTCTTCTCAAGAGCCGACAAAACTCACGAGGTTGTTCCCAACTTCTGCCGACAAAAGAAAACAAAGAATCCGCCACTTCATCTTCTCAAAGTGGTCCCGACTCTTCTGGATCCTCTGAATCCATTCCCGAATCTAAGATTCATTTGCCAAATAAGGAAGTGCCACCCGTCCGCCTTATTCTGAGCCTCTCCTCCAGTCAATTCCAAGTACACGTGCCGCCGTCCGTTCCCAATTCTTCCAGACAGAATAATCCGCGCAATTCTCGCGACGGAATACAATAAAAGATCCCGAAATATCTGGAAAGATACAAGAAAAGAGGTAGGCGTCTTCGCGCGTTCGGGGAAATATCTCCAAGTGCCAGCATGATTTGCATTCATTTCGACGCTTGTTTTCGTCTCTTTTCTGCTCAATGTTCACTCAAAACGACGGCGGCGGCAGCGAAATGTAGTCGTTTCATTATACCTAATTCCAGTTTTTTTCTTCAGTAAAGCTAATAATCTAGGAAGAGCGGAAATGTAGAGAATTCGAGAATCAAAGCTTTTTCGGTGTTTCCGGTAGTTTCCAGATAGATTTCATTAGGCTGAATTCAATTTTTGCTCGAAAATATTTTCGAAAAAACAAAAAGAGAAAGAGCACTCACAATCATATAAAGTGGACGAAAGAGTAAACAAAAACACGGGAACAGGGGACAATCTGCGCAGATTGAGTTCGAAGAGATCCCCGCAAAGTCTAGAAGTTTTCGTTCCCTCAGGTACCACTTCCCTTATCATTCTTCTAATTATTGTCCCTGTCTTCCCATAATCTCACCACCTCCGCTTTCTCAACCAATTGCAGTCGTCTTCAGTTCAACTGATTTTTGGGTTTCCCCCCTTTTCACTTTTTTTTTCTATTTTCTCCTCCTAAATTTTCCCATATTCGTAGTCTTCTAAAGGTCGCTGGACCATGCCACGTAAACAAAAACGATTTCCTGTCTGAGCAGGGGAAAAGTGTTGGAGAGGGCACAGGATAATTAGGTGGGCGTGGCGTGGTGACGACAAATGTCCCCCGAAAAGGGCGCACTTTTCAACGGAGACAATAACAAAAAGGGAGAGACAAGTACGGCCTCAAATACATTATCACGATTACGTGTAATGATTCTGGAGAATACAAACGGTGTCGGAGTTCCGTAATTCTAGCCGATAGCCAGAATGGGCTCACAGCGTCTCAAAGTTCCCGTATTCTGTATCTCTGATCATTTGATACGGGAGAAGACGGATGGCGCAGTGGCAAAGGTTATTCTCTCTCGGGGAGAGCAAAAACAACTCAATTAGATATTATTCTCGGCCGGCGGAACTACTTCTTTCGGCCTGCCCATCCCCGTCCAAAATAGACTTGTTCCAGAATATTCTTGTCTCGGCGAAGGCCGTACAGGAATCACCCGTTTTTTGAAATCACAAATGCTCTTCAGTCTTTCGAAAGTTAATTTTCACACGAAAACAGGTGTTTTGGCTTCTTCTGATTGCACTTTTTTCGCCAAAGAATTTGTAAGGAAACCCCTAAAATCGGAACTTTGAACACGAAAAGTGAACTTCTTGTTTCGAAGCAAAACTAACAACTGAAAAGCGAAAACATAAGATAGCCTTATCACTTTTCAAATCCTGATTACACAGAGATTTGAGTTTTCACACATTCTTCGTCCCTCCTCGTCCGTCCAATCTTGATAGACACATCAGATCCTCAAAGTCCAAAAAATAGCCGACGAGGAGGGAATCGAACAGATAACATGAGTCATACAGTTTTGAAAAATAAATGGAAAATCTTTTCCGGAAACGTCGCAGTTGCAAGAGCTAATACTGTCAGAGTCCTATTAGATGTTCGATTCCCTCGTGTTCCAGTCTCTCTCTCTTTATCCAAAGAACCACGTGAACCGTTCATTAACTCTTCCCCCTTTCGCCTCATCCACCCATCCATCCATCCCATCGGAACAACGAGCTTCTGTTGTCTACAAGCCGCAAAAGTGGTCCAAAACACACACAACTGCTGGAAAACGAAGAGGAGGAAGAACAAGAGAGAGAGGTGGTCGGTTGTGGACCCTCTTAATCCCGGAATCTTGTGTTTTTCAACCCCCTCCCCTCCCTTTCCACCAGTTTCTCTCCGTTCGTTTTCTCTTTTCAAAACGAGTCAAACTCACCGAGTCAAAGTCAGCCGAACTTGTTTTTCTTGAGGAGTAGAACTTGATTTCGCGTGTGATCATTTCAATGTTTTCCCCCATCGTCGTCGATTGCTACTTGGACCCCTTCCCGTCCCCCACTTACTTTCCCTGATTTCTTTTCGTATATAGGGAGCCTACGAAAATAGAGAAGGTAATCAGATCAAATGGACCGAAAATAATATCATGTTCTTTTACATCATTAATTCAATTCTCCCAATTCTCTGTGGTAATAAGTGACTGGATCATTCAACTATTTGTGAATTTGTGACGGAATATGATAAATTCATATCGAAAAGGTATCCGATCCCGGCCAGAACCAACCAGATAGTCAGAATAGTGCTGAGTCCTTTCCTTGTCAAGTTAAGGAACATTTAGCGAAGTTCGGAAAACAAAATAGTGTGAAATGAGCAATTCTTCGGGGCCGGCGAATCCAATTGTTCACTTTTCGTTCGTTTCTTCTCGCCCCCCTCCCCTTCCCTCATCGTCGTCCCATCGGGAAGGGAACGTGATGATCGAATTTGCATCGACCGTCTCTTCTCCCCCTTTTCTTCTTTTTTCCGCCCGGGAGCCAGTTTTATCCGTTTTCCCTCCTCCTGATCATCAGTTTCCAGGACTAATGCTCTTTTTGGAATAGGAGATTAGGCGATGGCGAAGCGAAACGGCGGACGGAGAACTAGGAGCATTGACTATTCTTTTTGCTCGAGAATTACAAACTGAATTGGAAATTAAATCGAGAGTAAATTCACGAGTTCCATTAGGAAACGCAAGATTTTTTTTCGGAAATATTGTTCAGAAAATGAGAAAGTTTCGAAGATTAAAGAGCTACCAAGGTTCACACTAATTCGAAACTCGTATGAATTGATCATTTTGGAATGATCAATTGAGAAATTACCTTGAAATAGCACTCCCGATTCTATCGGTTCTCCAGATTCCAAAAAACCAAAAGTGCGCATCACCAGATACTCTAATCTCATCACCTCTTCCGCTTATCGCCCTCGAAAATCCTTAGAATAAGTGAAAAGAAATCTTCTGACGACCGAAAAATGTATGTTTCCTTCCTTCGTTTCCCATTGCTTCCTTCCGCCGCGTATCACATCATAATATCCCAATCGGCGACAAATATGTGTTTAATAATAAAAAAATAATCAAATCTCAATTAATATCACCCATTTGGGGGTATACATACATTCTCAAATACAATTAGTCCGTCTACTGCGTCATTTCCCCCTTCGCCGCTCATATTCCCACTCTCTCTCTCTCTCTTTCTTCAGTTTTGTCTCTCTTTCTTGTCATCTGGAGAGAGAGAGAAACAACGTGGAGACACCCACATGGAGCTCGAGCCAGAGCTCGATGGAGAAGGATATTCTGCCGCTTCGTCGCACCTTTCCCACCCACTTGTTGAATATGATATGAGAAGAAAAAGAAGAATGAAAACGAGCGAAAGGTGAGGACAGGAAGCAGCAAAACTCGCTGCTGCACACTGTTCTCCGCCTCATTTCGTGCCCCGAAACCTACTTTTCTCCGAACTTTGGTGAACCAAATATCCCTTTAACAGCCAGCCACCGACCACTCCTCTTCTATATTTTCGTTCTTTCCATCCCCGTCTTACAGCTCATTTTCAGAGCCTAGACAGCTGAAAGTCATGTCGGTCTCTCCCAAAAACGCACCTTCTCGTCATCTATAAATACTTCTTGGCGGACGGGGTCTAAGAACATAATGATTCCTTCTTTTTTTGAAAATCTCCTCTTCTTTTCCCCATTTCAAGGTTTCTTTTTTGCGAAAAATGAGGAATCCCTTCCTACTCTCTCTCTTTTTTTTTCTTCTAGAAAGACTTCTCGAGATTCTTGAACTTTAGTAATGGCGAATCAGCAAATCACGGAAGTTCTTAGTAGGAGGATGCACTTGAGTTTGTCAAGACGAGAGTTAAAAATATAATCTTTTCGAAAATAGAATTTCTAAATCATGACGACGAAACCCTCCAAGGACATGTCTATTGATATCACATCTTGCCACGTCACCACAGTAATTCCCAACTGCCACGTCATCTAAATATATTTCTTTTGGCGAGTCAAATTTGTTCCGCCGTTTTGAGTTCACAGCAGCTCGATTGCACATATTTTCCTACAGTTGTCAACAGGATTCCACACAACTTATGAATTGCCACGTCATCTGTTGAAATTTCAAGTGATGCCAAAGTGCCACGTCATCAAGAGTCGGCGCGTTAGCCAAATCTTGTACCAAATTACGGGCAAACATCACGCTGGAGAGTTCTAACCGTTGCTTTTTCGAAAGAAACAATCAGCTTTTTTCTCATTCTAATTGACCACTTTTCGATCATATTCGTAGATGAAGATCAGCTAGAATATACTTAACGAGATTCCGAAGAACGACGAAAAGAGCGGACGACGGATGGGAGAGGAGAAATGATCAATTTATGCATGATTCTGCTCTTCGCTTCGACCATTGCCACGTCAAATGTACATAAATACACCAAAAGTCGCCAGGACTCTAGTGCATCTTGTTATGACCGAATCGGGGAGAGATAGAAGTAGTGGTCAAGGATCCGCAGAACTATCATGTACCGTAATCCAGTGATCTTAGAGAAGACATAGTTTAAGGTCACGGTGATCAACATACAGTAATCCTCTTGTGATAAGAATAAGCAGAGAACTTCTGGTTGACTGATCGGAAGAACCACATTCTAGTCCTCTAACTTTTTTAACTTTTCCAATTTCGCGATGAGACCCAAGAAACCATTTCCCTCGTTTCGCCGATATAATCAGTGATGATAATCCTCGATTATTCCTACTGTACACATGATCGTTTCCTCTCCGCGTGTCCCGTCTCCTCCCAGTGTTTCTCGCGTTTTCACCGAGCCCATCAATCATCAAAGTTGACATAATCATTGACTCTTCACTCGGTTTCCATTCCAACTTTTTCCAACTTTCGAGCATGTTTTCAGCCAGGAAAATGAAGGAGAATTGTGAAAACTAATCAGAAAGCGAAGCGAGAGAGCAGAACTTTCTCTCCCCTTCGTTCTTTCTGCTTGCCATCACCCAGAAATCCCATTGTTTTCTTTTTCTTCCCCTTCACTTCATTCCTCGAATAATCCACACCGATCCATAATTCTTGTTTTCCAGAGAGTGTCTCCAGAAGGTCTCCCAGTTCGTGTTATGAATACATTCCCTCCAGAACATCGTTTTGTGCCCGAAACGGGCCCAAGACTGTCAACAAACTGCAGCGAAATAGCGGAAAGGGCTCGAAAAACTAAACATTTCCATCCTTTTTCTTCTCTTTTAAGCCCTCCAAAACTCAAAAACTCGAGAAACGGAGCCACTGAAATGTTCATCGACCAGCCCATGAAACCCTCTCCCCGGAGTCCTTGTCTCATCTGAAATTCCCAATTTTTCGGTTCGGCTAGACGGGCGGAAGCATAAGATATCATATCAGCTCGTATCACTCTATCACTTCCCCACAAAAATCTGACCTTCTCAAGTTACAAAAAGTGTCTAAAGTGTCAGTTCGGGTCAGCTGTTTGAAGCGTCAATTGTTATTAAAAGTGTTCTCTGTGCACATGCTTATCAGAAGTTCAAGATAACTTGAAGGTGTGAAGAAGATTAGAAAACAAATGCCAAACTCCAGTTCCAATTCAAACTCCGACAACATTTAACTTCCGCAGAACTTGGCATTTTCTCTCTAATTCCCCCTAATTAAGTCTCCCCATTCTTTTTGTATAATTCCAACTTCTAAATGTCTTCGAATGCCACGTCACAGCCACGTGAGCCCTTCTCGTTCTAAACTGACTCAGAACCGCCAATTTGCTGTGTCCTGCCCCTCCGCCCCCAGAGTACATATCCATCTTTCCTCCTCTTTTGTCTTCTCCTTTTCCAGAAAACACCCCCAGAAGGAGAGACAAATTAGAATCACTAGGTCCAGAAAACGTCGTCGTCGCCGTCTCTTGGTCGGCGTCTTCTGCTCCCCGAAGATGAGACTCCGCCCCCTATCCGAGATCCCATTCCTCCGCCCGTTAGCACCTCTTCTCGTGTTCCTTTCTGCTGTTGTGTGTTCTCGTCGTCGAGATTAGCTAATCAGAACGAGAAGAGTCTCTCTTTTTCATAGAGACATCTCCCCGTATATACTCCCAATTCGGCACAAAGCGCCTTAGCTCGTCTAGAGATTTTTGACAGCGTCGTTAGAGGCAAAGTGGCAATGAGTCCACTCGGCTCGAATAGAATAATGAGTGGTCGTATATTAGTTGAACCTAATGGACGGGTTACGAAATAATTGATGGACTCTCACAACTTATATGAGAGAACTTAAGCGGATCACCAGTTGCTCACTGAAATTACTCTGTCCTTTTGTTGTCCTGAACTTCTTCAAGTTTGGAATTGAGAAACTGACGACTATCAAACTGTCGGCTGCCATTTCCGTCAGAGAAACGCAAAAAGTCGGATATCCAGCTGATCAGCTTGACTTCAAACTGATCAGTATTCGTGTTTGCTGTATTCTTCCTTATCACTAAACGATTCCTGACGCATATATCCCTCTGGCTATTTTGAAAGTTGGCTGAACCAACAACTACTTTCCGTCTAGAAACTTCTGAATTCTAGACAACATTCCCATAAGAAGAAAGGCACCCGCCGTTCGATTGTTTACCCTCTCTCTCTCTCCCTGATGTGTCTTCTCCACAGATCTTTGCTCATTGTTCCCAAAAAACGAAGACGTTCAACTCCATAGACTCAAAACACACAAAAGGTACCAGAAAAGAGGCAAAGTTCATCCAATTTCCCATTCATCCGCCCTTCCGTTCCGTTTTCTGACGCGGCGTCGTTTTGTTCCGCTCCCAAGGCTCAGAAAACAAATAACAAACTCGGGAAAGTCTCAAAACAATGTGACTCCCTCACTCTCTCTCTTTCTGGCCAATACATCTTTCACTTGACACGGACGTTATCATTACAACGTTCGCAAACTGGAATCCAGCCTTGAATGGTTTCTTCCGCTTTTCAAAATTCCCGGGAAACTTTATAAATCTTCAGAGGTATACGACGAGCGATGATAAATATTGATGTGTCCCTCATCGCCATCGCCTCCTCCTCCTTCTTTCCTTTCCGACCCGCCCCCACCACCAAAATATCATATTTTCTACTTGTGCTGCTCTTCGTCCGCTCCTCCTCCTCCTCCTCCTCTTCCTCGGCTTTCTGCGTCTCCGCATCCCTTCCGCATGGCCCCTCAGTGGATGTCTGTTTGTGTGTATCTGCTCCCTATCTTGACATCTTCAGATTTGTTTCCTTCTCAGTGCCACGTCATCTCTCTTTCTCTTCCACTACAATTTTACCAAAAACCGGTAGAATGGGTTGAGAATGAATGGGCGCACGGAAATTGAGAAATTGGAAACGAGGCACACACAGAGAAAAATGAGAAGAAATTAATTAAAAAGCGCGAAGAAGCGGTGGAGGAGGCTATAAATAATAGCCTCCCACTCCCATATATATTTCCCTTTTTCTTCCGCTTATATTAATAACTTTTCCGAGTAATCACTCCAAATCAGCTGGACCTTTCTTTCCTTTTTCGACATTTCTCTTCCTCATCTTTCGTTTTCTTTTCTTTATGTTTGAGCCGTTCGTCGCTCATCTTTGGGCTCAGAAAATGACGTAAATCTTCATTTCGACCAGCAAAATACACCCGGAGGGCAAAATTCCAGACACTTCCGTTTCTTCTGTCTGTCTTTTTCTTCATCTTGTCGAATGAATGAAGGAAAAAGGAGAAAAGTGAGAAATCAATTTCCACTTAAAATTCCAGCTGCTATCTCTCGATCCTCTCGCTCATTTTTCAATTTCTCATCTCGTAAAGTGCATTCATCTTCTTGTCGAAAACGGAAAACAAGACCTTAACGGCCTTCTTCCAGGTGTTATACTCCCTCTTCCTCCAGTCAATTCACTAATTTATGGAGTGATAAAGTGTCAAATTCTAACCGAAATCGAGCGAAGAAAATCAGAAAATGGAATGGGTACGCACAAAGTTCAACGGGCCAAATTTACCCGGAGGAGGCAACGGTGCGGCAGACAACACGAGCGCTCTCGGGTTCACACCACTTTATGGTGAGTTTCGATCGAGAGAGGTTACTGTAGTTTTCATTCCATCCGAATTCCAGAAGACAGTCCAAACTGTTCGTTCTACGAGTGGTCCCGTAACCCGTCGCATGCACAGTTCTTCCGAATCTTCTCCATTATTTCCGTGCTGACCGTTCTTGTTGTCGTCGTCGTTCTCGGTAACGCACTCGTCATCGCCGCCGTCCTTCTCCGACGACGTCTCCGTTCTGCGACGGGTCTTCTGATTCTGAGTCTGGCACTAGCTGATCTCCTCGTGGGAACAGTGATCCTACCGTTCAGCATAGCGAATGAGGTGCTCGATCAGTATTGGATATTTGGAGAGACGTGGTGTACGATATGGCTGACACTCGACATTTGGATGTGCACAGCGTCGATTTACAACTTGGTCGCTATATCGATCGACCGGTAAGTTTCGAAAGATTACTGTAGATCTTCTCAATTGCTTTTTTTTCAGGTACATCGCCATTATAAAACCACTGAACTATCCGATGCTGGTCACCAAATTCCGTGCCCGCTGTACCGTTGCAATCGTCTGGATCGGCAGTTTCCTCATCTGCTCGCCGAGTTTCTTCCTGGCCAGTTCTATCAAGGACAAGGAGACTCCGTGCCGGTGCACTCCTGCCAACGCGGGCCGTGTCTACGTTGTCTTCTCTGCCTCGAGCTCTTTCTACATTCCCATGATCATCGTCGTCTTCGTTTACTTCCGGATCTACGTGGCAGCAAGAGCGGCAACAAAGAGCATCTATTCGGGAATGATGAGCATCACGGCGTCGGCAAACAAGAAGCAGAACCCGAAGAGCTACCTGCTCAACCATCCGGATGTCATCAACAAAGACTCGTTGCCGATGCTTCGTGTGCATCGCGGATCTTCCGTCGTCGCTCAAATTACACCGAGCAAGCCGTATAAGTGAGTATTTCTCGTTTTCTTCTCCTTCCCCGGGTCTGGCTGCGCACATATATCTCCATAAACAATTTATAATTGGATATGAGAGCACATCCAGCCAACGCTCTAATTACTCGACGCGGCCGTGTTGTATCTAGTCTTGTTTAGTTCCAGACCAAACGGAAACTCCATCGATGCCACCGCCAACGGAGCAGGATCACAAATCAGCGGAGCTGCGAAGGCGGCGATGGCTGCCGGAGCAGGAAATGCGAGAAAATATGCGAATGAGTCGGCGAAGACGCTCGTCAACCGAGGAGCTGTGGCAAGGCAGAAACGGCACGGAAGGGGCAGCGAGAGCTCGGTTGATTCGTTGAATGGGTGAGTCGTCGAGGGGTTATTAGGTGGCGAGGAGCCATTAGAACAGAGAAGAAGGCGGAAGGGTTATGAGCACCAAAAATCACAATGTTGTCTTGTTTTGGTAGAGGATGAGCTCAATTTTACGGAGATCAAAGTGAATAGGGATTCAGATCTTTGTTAGTCGCTGACAATCTTGCCTATTGACGATATTTGCAGTGTCAACTCCTACTCGGCGACTCCTCTGAAAACGACCAACGAGAACGGCGAACTGGGCAATGTGGTCGAGAAGAACTCCAGGAGCAGCTCCACAGAGTCGAACACCCTCGATAAAACAGATCCAGTGACTGCACAAACTGATGATAACTTCTCGATGAACAACAATAACAACGGTGATGATATGGGAAAAGATGCTGATGATTCGACAGGAATGTTGACGGATTCAAAGAAGAAGAACAAGAGTCTCGCGGCAAAGTTCAACCTCTTGATGCGACGCGGTCAGAAGAAACGGACCGCGGGGGCATACGAAAAGAGACTTTCCCTCGAGATTAAAGCTGCCAAAACCGTAAGTTTCAAGGGTTCTCGATCGATTTTCAAAAACATTCTTCTGCAGGTCGCCATCGTCACCGGTTGTTTCATCTTCTGTTGGCTCGGATTCGCTCTGGTATACGGTTTGGAGATAAAGCTGAACGACGTCGTCTGGAGTATCGTCTTCTGGCTCGGCTATTTGAACTCGGCACTGAACCCAGTGATCTACACCGTTTTCAACAGGGAATTCCGAATTTGCTTCAAGAGGTTGCTCACTTGTCATCACTTGAACCATCCGACACATAAAGTGAGTTGACTATCATTATTAGTCATATCAGTCATAACCGGCTTATTTACAGTACACCAACAACAATTCCTACAATTCCACGGCTATCCGATCGACAAATGCAGTGAATCGAGTTCCTCAGACAAGCATGTACAACTACACGCAAACGAACAACTCCGAAAAGAGCTCGACGGCTGCTGTGACGTTCAACACGCCCACCAACTGATAAAGTATGCACTTATTCCCTCTTCTCCCGATTTCAAAACGTCTTCCCCTTCTCCGGTGAATTCTTTCCGTCATTTCCAAACAGGGTAAACTCCAAACATTTTCTCATTGTTTCCATCCATTTCCTTCACTTTTCCCACTGCATTCCGAGTTCCTTCCATCCATCTACTCTCCATCCTCATCTTCCTGTGACTCTATTTGTGTGGAAAAGAGAAAAATATGAATAAATTATTCAAAAATTTGAATGTTTTTCGGATTGCAATGGGTGTTCCATCGGACGGAAAGTTATGATGGGGTCTCAAATCAAATTGTCAGAGAAAAATTGAAATGTTGTTTTTTCCACATTCAAAAAGTTCAGATCTACTAAAAATAGGCATTCCGGCCAGCTTTTCCAGGAAAACAGAGAGCACAAAAAGCGAATGCACAAGTGTTTTCCGCATGAAAAAAGGTGGCGAGAAGTGAAAAACGGAAGTGTACATGTATTTTTGTGGCCGTCAAAAGGCCAAACAAAATTAGTCAGCGGAGGAATAAGAGGCGAAGATCAACTTTTCACGCTGAAAAACTCGGCGTATTTCCGTCATCATCCAGCTTCCGAAACTGATTCGAGCGGAAGGACACGGAAATTTTCGGCAGAATTTCGGAGAAAACATCCGAAATATTCGAATCTGGTGATGTGTGTAAGAGAAAGCAAAATGAGAGACCCGGAACTTTTTGATTCGGATAGAGACCAGAAAATGAATTTTCACAATTCAATGAACTAGGCGAATTTGGAAACAACGGTGAAAACCGAAAGAAATATCTCATAGGGCTCATTGTATAATCTTGTTGTTTCCGATGTGACTAAGGCAAGGAAATCCAAATCCAAGATCGAAAAATTCTTGTAGTACTAAAAAGTATGGAAGTTTTTGCTCTCGATAACGTTTCGAGCTGCTTACTTTTCGAGATGCTTCCACACTTCAGATGAGATGGACACTTGAGACGATAGGCAAAAGAAGCACTTGAGATGTGGGAAACAACAGAAAGAGAAGGGGAACACCCAGTTGCAGAGGGGTTTCCAGGAACTCGGGGACGACTTCTTCCTTATCACACCTTCTTATTCTAGAACTACCAACTACAATATCATCCCTCTTCATCCAAACATCATAATACTCATCCGCGTCACACAGACACCCTCAACTTCCCCTTTCTAATGCAATTCCAGTCTGCCCTCCCCCCCCCCTTCTTCTCACAAGTGACCCTTTCGTGCATGCCCTCTGTTCATTCACTTCCTCTTCTTTCATCCTTTCCTAATAACTTTTAGCCGTCTCTTCTCTTCTCCCACACGGAACAATCCTTCCGCGTCTCGGTCTCATCTGTTTCTCTCCTCCCGACTAATCAAATCCCCGTTTGTACCACATGCTCCCCGTTTTTGACAGAATTCCCCAAGATTTTCAGATATTTTCGAATGCGAGGGAGCGTACCTTGTTCTCGCACTTGGCCAGCAACTTTTTCTGTCCAATGTCATACATTCGCAGGTATCGACCGAATCCGACAAGTGCCATGCCGCGGAAGTCGTGGATAGCTCCAACCGGCTGAAAGTATTCCAAGTACGGGAAAAAGATTATCAGTCAACTAACCAATGGAGTCTCTGTTCTGTGCAGGAAATCGAAACGATCTCCGTTCTGAGTAAGATGGAAAGTGTAGACACATCCACGAGTCGGCCGCATATGATCTATCTCGGTGTCGTTGCGATTCAGAACTTCGTTGACTCCGCAGCCAACAAGGACCATCACAGCATCGGGGTGCTTGGAGAATTGGACGAGGGCGAGGCTGGAAGAGAACGTATGCATCAAAACTACCGTGATCAAAGATGCTTACCACTTGGCGTTCTCGTCCTGCGGCAACTCGAAATACGACAATTTCTCTCCGGTAGTTGCCGAAATCAAACTGATCGCTGACGCCCATTTACCACGGGCGGCTCGCGGAGCACCGTAGATCCGCTCGTCGAGCTTTCGTTCCCGAAGATGTGTGGCAATCTCGTGCGCTAATTGCACTTCAGTCTCATCTGATGCCATCGCTTCGACGTCCTAAACAGTATTCAGTGAAAAGAAGAACACTGAGAGGTAGTAGAGAACTTACAGCAGCCATCTGATTTCTCTTCATGTTTTTGGTGACTTCTGTGTAGGAAGCGTGATCTGTCTCGATAGCCACCAGACATGGCAACGACGGATGAACTGCAACTCGACGAGGGGTCATTTTGTGATCGAACGACGTCACGTTGAAGGCAACTCCGAGCTTTTCGGCGGCGATAATTCTGGAAGACAATGAGAATAGAAAACCAGTTGATAATGTTAAGCTTGCCTCAAAGTGCTCTCCGAAATAGCGACAATACCCTCGGAACACTGATTCGAGCAGAAACTGGCTGCGAATTCCAGGTTGGCGTAACTGAGCGGAGTTAGGTGGAATCGACGCTGGAAGTGGTAGAGCAGCCAGGAACGAGATGATGTGCACAAAATCTGGAAATAGACAGTAGGAAACAATGCTCCGATTCAATCAGTCTTACCGATGATCGTCCCTGACACATAACCTTAAACAACTTGACTGGTTTTGTTCCCAAATAGCGGGTTCGGGTGTCCAGAATTGCTCCAGTCACATTGTCGACTGTGTTCCTGAAGAGACATCCGTTCTGGAGTCCAATATTCAAATGCACAGCTGCGACTCCCTTTCCGTCGTCATTCGGCGTGTCAATGAGAAGAATAGATTCTGGCGGGCATGGAAGATTCTGGGTACTGAGTGGCATCAACATGTCATTCGGGTCAAGAGAAATGATGCGGACGGCGTTGTCAACGGTACCGATGGCCAGGAACCGTGAGTTGAGCTCTCCTTCGGCAATCTCGCTGAATGACATACACGCCACGTCGGCGTTGTATAATTTTCGTTCGGTGAACTCGTTTAGGGTTCCGTTCTGGAAGACATCGTTTAAGAATTGATGTTTTTTTTTTGATTTTCATACCAGATCCAACTCGAAATAGACGAGTTCTCCGCCGGTCAATGCAATAGCGACTTGTCTTCTGTTCACAGCGCATTTGACGATCTGACGACGCGGTGGAGCCTTCCATTCGTTGACACGCTTGTCGGCTCGGATGTGACGGATTCCTTCTGCGTAGATCTGGAAAAAAACATACTTTCATGAGTAAAGAGATTAAATTTATACCTGAACAAGCGAATCGTCTCCGATCATAGCACATCCGATTGTCGGTGTGGTCGGCATGAAGCCACTGTCTTGTGCTTCTTCGACTGTCTCTCCGATAGTCAAAACAAGGGTTGCGTTGACGAAAGATACAACGATGTACGAATCATAGGGGTCTTCGATGTTCTTCTTGACAGTCCATACAGCGTTCGGGTTTCCAGGAAGATCCGAGACGGCCATTTCGGATATCTCGAGTCCGTTTCGCAGAACTTTCAGATTGGAACGAGCACCGCGACCGACGAGTGTGTAGATTTGGGCGGCATCCTCACGGGCAATATCACCAATCTGAAATATAAAACATATCGATTCCGCCTTTCAATGAAAAGGCTTTCATGATAAAAAAAAACTCACGACTGCGTCAGTGAGAGGGCACAAACTGTCCAAAGTGTCGATCGAGACCAGCGATCTCAGCTCATGCGGTTCGAAGAACGCAACTTCGTTGTCTCCGAGACCCATTGCTGACGAGAATTCGTCATCTCCACCTTCTCCGAGATTTGCGATTTGATAGAGCTCGCTGGAAACATAGATAACTTTTCTCAACAAAAAAACAAAACTCACTGATTTCCGAACTCTGCGGCAACAAACAAGAATCCAGACTTGAGAATGCACATCGAATTGGCTGGCGGTACGGTGTCAAAGTATTTCAGCTTCATCTCGGTCACCAAGTCTTCGTCAGTCTCCAGAGTCACTTTGAATACATCTCCGTTCTCTGTTTGAACCAAGAAGAAGAACAGATTCTTTGTTTTATGTGTCGCCGAAGAGATAATCATCATGGTACGGTCTGCGTCATCCAGTTCGTTCTGAAATCGACCCATTCCAGTAGTTATTGATGAAAAGTGAACGAAAAACTTACTCTGCGTCTGGGAATCGGGCATTTGATATCTGGTTGATCTCCGAGATTCTTGTAGACGAGATAGTTCTCGCAGCAGACAATGACTCCGGACGGTCCATCATTGCCTCCTGGAACTGCGATAAGCAGATTTCCTGGATCTGTGAGTGGTTCTGCGTACTTTCTGACAACATGGTTCAGTCCGAGATCCAGTTCGTAGAAAGTCAAGGTCTGCTGGGTTCGTTTCACTGCTTCTCCAGTCGGATCATTGTCGCTGTCCTGAAATCAGTAATTCAGAATCATTTTCGGAAAACTCCCAAACTCACCTCATAATCGAACTCCAAACACGCGAATGTGGGATTCTCGAATCCGACGTCAATTCCAACCATAGCATAACATAACGTGTGATGCTTGTGAGCCTCCAGGGGCGAAGAAATCGTCAAATGAGCATCGGAGTCTCTGTTCATAATGTACACAAGCTTCTGCCGCTCAACGGCTCCGACCATCAAAGCACGACCACGTGGATCTCCTGCGAGATAGTGACCGGGAACAATACGACGACAACCAGTCTTTCCGAATGTTTCCTTACAAAAATAACAATTGCTGAGATAGATTAACTCGTTTCAAACCTGATGAAGTCTCTCAAAGCAAGCTTTCTCGCTGTTGTACTGCAAAATGACAATTCTTCCGGAATCCGATCCGACGGCGATGAAGTCTCGAGTTCCGGCGGTGAGACGGAAAGCGAGAAGGGAACGGATAATTCCAAAAACGTCTTGGTGACATACTACCTGTAAAAGAAGAATTTGTAAAGAAGAAAAAGGCAAAATGATAACAATATTCATCAAGTTTTCGAAAAGATTTTCAAGATTAATGCCGGAGGCTCAAAATTGATTAAAATATTGATAAGAATCAAATTTTTCCAAGGATTCATAGGTTTTTCAATATTTCAATAGACTTACCTTAACCTTTCCTGTAATCGGATCGAGAACCAATAATTCAATGGCCGATCCTCTTCCTACAACAATTTCCTGAAACTTTAACAAATTGAAAACCTTCTCTTTCGTTTTTTTCCCATACCTGAGCCTTCGATGTTCCCGAAAAATTGCCCTGAATAGCCTGATTAATGGCCGTTTGGCCTTGCAGTGTCAGGTTGTACAGGTGCATTTAGGTCTGTAAACTGGGAAAATTATTAATTGAACGAAGATGGAAAAGTTGAATGAGAGAACAATTGACGCTGGATTCTATAATAAATCAATAAAATTATGACAGCCCGACTACCTCTGTGGATATGATACAGTACGGTTCACAGGGCGCGGCCGACTACGCGTGGCCTAGAAAACTCTTACCCCGAAATTTTTGAATTATTTTGGGATTTTTTCATCAGATTTCAGATTTTTTTGTATATTTCGATTTTCCGTCGAACGATTTTTGATTATCTTTTCCATCCGACGTAAAAAAGTGTGGCGAATCCGTTGGAGACATTTATTTTACGTTCTATGGTGGGATTTCTTGGTTTTTTATTGATTTTTTGAAACGGCTAATTTGGATTTTTGCAAATTTCTCGAAATCTAGTCGAACGTTTTGCTTAATTTTTTTTTCTTAGATGTAGAAATGCATATCTAATCGGATTTTAGCCTCCGTTCGACGTTCCTTGGTGGGATTTCTCGCTTTTTTATTGAATTTCGAAAATGACCTAAATTTGATTTTGGCGAATTTATCAAAATTTTGCTGCGCATTTTATTTCATTTCTTTTCTATTAATATAAAACCGTCTGCTTAATCGATTTACCGCTTCGCATTCCACGCCGCAATTCCTCGCGTTCTTAATCTTTGTTTTTCCAGACTTCGGCTTCCACAATGAACGGATGGGCGCCGCCCCTTGAATGGCAACTTTACCCGAAGCCGGTATATGGAGAAAATCCTAGAATTCAGGTATGAATAAGTATTCAAAACGTCGTATACGCAATTTTGTTTCAGTATTTGGAGAGGGAAGTGGAAGATTTGAAAAGGAAACGGGCTGAAAACGATGGAAAAGAAGAAGCTGCCCGAGTCAACTCTGGAAAATGGGCAAAAGGAGGAGGCGAATACCACGGAGGCGGCGGAAAGAAAGGAGGATTCCGCAGATTCAACGATCGAGGAGGATATAAAGGTGGAGGTGGAAACCGAGCGTTTCGCGGATCTGGAAGAGAAGGACGTGGAAATCGCGGAGGCAGCGGCTGGAAAGAAGACCAGAGAGGATACCGTGAAGATCAAAGAGGAGGCAAATTTGGCAATTACAGTGGCGGCGGATCTGTAGACTATCAATATGAACATCGTTCCACCGTAAGTTAACTTTTCATACTTAAGCGTACACTGGGGACATTTTACAGTCGGCCTCTGATGCAAGCTCCTCTGCTCGACCAGGAAACTTTCAAAATGTGGTTGAAAGAGGAGAAATTGGAGTCCCGGAACAGCCTGTTGCAGTCGTGCCGCCAGGATCTCTTCCCACCAGCCACGTACCGTCTGAATCGCCATGGAGCGATGATCTGAAGCAACTCGAAAATACGTTGAAGGATTTTATCGATGCGAAGTTCGTAAGCTTCTCTACTGCGATGGGCAAACACAACGCGACAATTGACACGTCTTTAGCTGCTGCAGTTGAACAAGTGGCGGACTTTAGCAAGGATATTGTAAGTGAAACGGAAACATTTTTAGGTATTCAATCCACACGTTTTTTTCAGTTGAACATCGAAGAGCTCGCTAATAATGACCGTCTTGCCCAAAAAGGATTTGACCGTAGTCTGAACAAGGCTCTCGAGGATGTGAAGAATCTGAAGAACATCGTTTCTGGTTTAGAGAAGAAAATCGAGAGCGTCATCCGCAAGGAGCCACACAGACCAGTGCGAGACGCCGATCAGGAAGACGAAGATGAGGAAGACGAAGATGAGGAAGACGAAGGAGAGGAAGAAGAAGATGAGGAAGACGAAGATGAGGATGAGGAAGACGAAGATGAGGAAGACGAAGATGAGGAAGACGAAGGAGAGGAAGACGAAGGAGAGGAAGACGAAGGAGAGGAAGACGAAGGAGAGGAAGAAGAAGAAGGAGGAAATGGCGAAGTTGATGAACTCTGATTGTTGGTTTTCCATTGTTTTTCCCATTTTCTTGCCTTGTTACTCTGCCATCTCGTTGTTGTTTCTTTATAAGCTGTTAAGTAATAAACATTTTTTGAAAATCACAAACCCCGCATTCCCACTGTGGTTATCAACAAAGTTACATCTCCAAGTCATTGTCATCGCAGCAGCAGTGTGAATTCATATTTCAGATGAACGGCGGCGACCCAAAGTCAAAACGGCGTGCCAAGCGTGACAGCGCGGCAAAAAACTTTTCAAAGCGACCTAAAATCTTCCCGGATAGTGATTATCCGGATGATATTGCGTCATCTCTTGGCTCCATTGGGGCATCGGCCTCTGAGAGCCGCGGTGGTGAAGTGAGTTATGACGCTGTGGAAAATGTTGAACGGAGAAGCGTGAGAATTCAAAACGATCTTTTGAGCAGATCTTTTGATTGGGAAGAGGAGAGAAAGGGAAAACAAGTGGTAGAGGTGAGGGCAAGAGTTGAAAAACCGGAAAAGGTTCGAAGAGAACAAGAATTGGAAAGAGAAGTTGAAAAGCTGAAAGAGGAACTGAAAAGAAAGGTTGAAGCTAATCAGAAAGCTGTGGAAATGATTGAAAATGAGCTAAACTTTGAGCGGGAAAAAAGTAAAGTGGAGCATGAAAAAATGCGTGAAACTTTGAGAACTGTACGTGATTCTCTGAAAACTGCACGAAGAACAAGTGCGAACAGAAAAAGTTCCCTCGAAAACTGTATTGTTGAAAAGAAAAAAGTTGAGCAGTTATTGGACGAAACGTCTCGTCAAATGAGCAGTTGTACGGTAAAGCAACTGACTCCATACAGTGAGTTGGAGAATTGGGAGTCGAAGAAGAAAAGAAGAGATACGGTAATGGAAAAAATGAGAGAATTTGCATGTGAAAATGATGTTTCTGAGTTGATAAAAGATTTGATCAATGACATGCCTTCCTTCACAATGTCCCCAGAGCAGGCAGTTCTGTTGAAGGCAAAAACGGACTTGTCATGTAATCAGTATGACAAAATCAAGGCCATTTGTAAAGAAACTGTCGGAATCGACGTTTACCCAAGTAGGGATTCCGTCAATGCTACGGCGAGAGCAATGATTGAAGAAAATTTGTTTGAATCCAAAGAAACGGAAGAAGTAAGAGTCTGTAAAAGTGCTGATCCAAAAGATAACGGTCCCACTACAATGAAAGTGAAAGTGGTCAGTATCCAGTGTGAAAAGGTAGAAGAGTTACTGAAAAGTGCGTTGGAAGACCTTGCGGAAAGTGGCCAACTTGTCACAGACGGAGAGTTCCAAGGCGAGATTTGGCTCGCTGTAACAGGTGACAAAGGGGGCGGCACAACCAAATTGAACATGTTTATTGGGAACGCCCCATACGCAAATAGCGTAAACAACCAGATCCCGCTGGGGATATACGACGGCGACGATACCGCCGAAAATATTAAAAAACATCTGCCAAAGGTGATCGAGCAATTGAACAAGCTCGAAAATATTACTTTCAAACGGAACGGTAAAGACGAAACACTGAGAGTAAGGCAGTTTCTCTGCGGAGATAACAAGTTTTTGGCGGAAATGTGCACCCATAAAGGAGCAACCGCAGAGTGGTTTTGCTTCCTGTGTTTCCGCAAAAACAACAGAGGGAAAAAAACTGTGATCATGGAATATTGGGACTTCAAATGTAACTGTCAGTCCAGAACCGCAGCATCCTATGCCATTGACTGTACAAATGGAGAGCACAGCGTGCGGATCGGGTCTGGACCAGTGTTTGTTAGAGTGCACTTGAATGACTATGTGCCAGCCCAGTTGCACATTTTTATGGGCGTTTACGGAAAATATGTGTTGGAAAAACTTGATAAGGTGATTTGGGAGTTGGATAACAACACCAGATACGACTTGACCGATGCTAAGAATAAAAAGTCGATCATGAAGCGACTAGAGAGCAACATTGCTGATGATAAGGCTGTAATTAAAGTTGATAAGAAAGATATCAGTAATCTGGGGTATATTGCCACAGCTTTCTCAAATATTGGTAAAAAACAAGTGGTTCTCTCGAAATCAGACGAGAGATTGTGTGATTTTCCGCAGGAATGTCTCTTCAGAGACAAAATCATGGATAAATGTAAAGAAAAAACGCTTCACTGGATCAAGTGCACCCATTGCTCAAAAGACTATCATTATAGTTGCGCGGGAGTATGGACTTCCGTTATGAG
>LR582254.1:0-13458 GCA_900536345.3 Caenorhabditis sp. 39 LS-2015 | reverse complement strand
CCGATGGCGCGAAAAAATATTTTCGAAAAACACACGGTGAAAAATGCAAATGTTTTTCGCGCCAGTAATACGGTATCCGATTCCCCAACGGGACCCGCCGAGACACCGAATTGCGGACATCGCCACTTCATTTGAATCTGGTAATATGCATGATAATTTTAAAAATTCGCAGAAACTTTGAAAACGAAAACAGAAACTGTAAAAAAATAAAATCTCAAAACAATTATTTTTCGAATGTTCACAATTTTTAAATTGAATTGAATCAATAAAATTGAAATAGAAATCTATTTCAAAAAACAAAATTTAAAAAATTGCAAAACCTGTTTTTTTTTTCAAATATTTTTATTTCATTTTTTGAATTTTTTAATTAATCAACTAATATTTAATTATTTTTAATTATTTTTTTTGATTAATAAACGTTCAATTTTTGGTAGCTATAAGAAGCAATGAATTAATTTCAACGTTCACTTCAAAAATTTGAGTAAAAATTGAAGCTGTAAAAAATTATTTTTTCGATTAATTTTTTTTCTTTCCAATAAAATAGGAAAAAAATCCAGTTTCAAAAATGTTTTAAAAATGTTTTAAAAAACAAAATGTTTTAAAAAACTTAATATTTATTATCAGAAATTCAATGTTCGACTAATTTTTTGTCTGACAATCTGCTATTTTGTTTAAAAAAAAATTTAATCGAGAAAAAATTAAAAATCTCACCTCTCTGACAGTTGCCAACAAGTTGAGCAGGGTATGCACTTCCTGATCTCTCGCCGATTTCTCCTCGTCTTCCGATGATACCGAAGCGACGATTATTCGATTGATGAACGTCAGTATGGCACTTCTGCAATTTTGATTATTCTTATTCATCAATCAATGAATTAAGGAATAGATTAATTGATGGATGATAAAAATTACAAATATTTTTTGAATCGATTGTTTTTTTTTAATTGTAAATCATAGATTCATAATTTTTTAAATGTGAGATTTGGAATTTGAATTTGAATTGAAATTAAAATTTGTTCAAACTTAATTTTTTTAGCTGCAAGTTCGGTTGACTTTTAAATTTCAATTTTCTAAAGTTTCAAAAACAGAAAATAAATGTTTTCAATTTTTTAATTCGCAATTTTTAACCTTCATAAATTAGAAATAAAAAATGATTAGAAATAAAAAATGTGATACCTACATAAGCAATTTTTGTGAATTTATTCCTGGAATCTAAATTTTTCAAATTTTTTAACAAAGAGTAGAAAAAATAAAAACATGAAAAAAAAAACCAGGAACAAAATACTGTTCTTTTTAAATTAAAAATCATAATTTACTAAACAATTTTCCAAAAAAATTAAAATATGAACTTTGAAAAAAAATAATTTTTCGAAAATTCCAAAAAATTTAATCTTTTCAGAAATTTTTATTTTTTTAATTTTGAAAATTACCTATTGGCTGTCAAATTTGGATTTTTCTTTTTATTTTTTACTTAAAAATTATTTCGATGCATATTTTTTAATTCAATTTTTTGTTGATAGTTTTTACTTTTTTTAAATAATTTTTTTGGGAATTCGAAAAAAATTCAATCTTATAAAAACGGTCAGTTTTTCAAATTTTAAAAATAAAATATCAGGTGCAGAATTAAAATTGGGATTTTCAGCAATTTTTAAAAATTCAAATTCCCAAAAAAACCCTTACCTAATCGCCACAATATCCGCAGTTCCAAAGTTCTCGGGTCTTTCCTCGACGGTATAGCTGGAAGATGTCTGCGGAAGGGCCAGCCAGTAGAAGTGTTTCAGTGTATGGCACATCTCGATGACAGTCGGGACTCTTCTGAGCATTTGCGAGAAGTTGTTGTTGGCCAGAAAGTCGGTGGCGAGGTACTGGTAGAGATTGACCTGCACATCGGGTCTCGCACGGATCCAGAGCTTCGGATTGAACAGGATGTAGTCGAAGAGGTGTTTGAGAAGCGGTCCGCCGGCCGGACAACGCAACAGGAACTTGGCAATGTGGATGAGTTGTTCGAGCACTTTCATCGATAAATGGGAGGGGGAGGCCTTCTGGAGACACGAGGAGATGATCAGGAAGCCCTTGCTGTGGAACAGTTGCTGTTGAGAGCTCTGGGAGCTGGAGAGCAGCAGGGAGATGAGCGAGAGGAGGGTTTGACTGGAAATAATAAAGACCGTTTCATGAAAATTTATAATTTGGTAGATTTTTAAAATTTACGGTGTTTTGTCTAGATATGGCATTAATTATATTTTTTTTTAAAACTTTAATTAATTCTTAACTCAATTGACAAGAAGTGTTGAATTGTGAAGTTAAGTATGCGGCTTAATTTTAATTTTACAGTTAAAATAACAAAAAAAATTAAAAACTCAATTTTTCAATTTTATTTTTTTCAACTAACAAAAAATAAAAAATAAAATTATTAAATTTTAAAAATCTAATAAATTTTTTATTCAATTGATGATAAAATAAGACTGCTTGAATTTAAATTTAAACAAAAATTTGTTTAAAAATACTTTTTTTTACTTAAAATTTTGAAAATGCAAAAAAATAAAAAAAAAAAAAAAAATTTTAATTTTTTTTTCTAAAAAAATTAAAAAATTTATTTTTCAATTTATTTTTTTTTTAAATTAATTCGAAATTTTTTTAATTTTAATTTCAAAAATCTAATAAATTTTTTATTCAGTTGATATAAAATACGACTGCTCAAATTTAAATTTAAATTTAACAATTTTAAAAGTCAATAATATTTTTTTTCATTTACAATTTAAAATTTTTTAATTTTTCAAAAATTAATTTGTAGTTCGCCAGAATTTTATTTGTATTTAGTCAAAATTTAAAAAATAAATTTTGCTCAATTATTAAAGGAATTTCGGAAAAAAATCCCAATAAATCAACAAAAAAAACTGCCATAATATTTTTTATTTTAATAAAAAAATAATTTTGTTTTCTAAATTTAGCAAAGCTTAATTCTTACATTTTTAAAAATTTTTTCCGTTTTTTGTTGAAAAAAAAACACTCACCAAACCTCTCCATCAATCGTATTTTCCTGCGACGACGGCAGATCAATCTGTGCGAAAAGCGGCAAGAGGATCTGTATTCCGCCGACGGATTGCAGCGACTTGTGGATCGAATGCGTCGTGATCACTTCCACGCCTTCTTTCATAACGGCGTGCGGGATTTGCACAAAGTAAGTGTTGGCTGCGGTTTTTGCAGGGGTGTACAGGCAGAGTTGACCATGACAGTTCTTCGGGCAGTAGGCGAAGATGAGCGATTGGTGGAGGTGGCCGTCGAAGAGGTGCTGAACAAAATTGGGAAAATTAGAGGAAAAATTGAAATTTCGATGTTTAAATGGCTGGAAAAAATCATTCATTTACTTTCCAAGAAAATTGAGTTCATTGAGAAATTTTCCGAAATTTCAATTTTAAAATTTGTCAAATGAATTGAACATTCGAGAAAAAAATTTCACTTGAAAATTGAATATTAAGAAAATTTTTAAAAACTTGCTAATTAAAAAAAAAAATTAATTCGTTTTTTTTTTCAAAAACTGATTTTTAAAAAATTTGAATTGATTCTTGCATATTAAAATTTTTTTTGTTGATAGAGATATTTGTAAATTTAAAAAAAAAACGGAAAAAATTCCTAGATTTTTTTAAGTCTATCAATGGATTTTCAAAATTTAAATTTGTAAAAATCGATTTCTTTCAATAAAAAAACATTTTCAGAAATTATTCACGTTTTCTTTTTTTTCAACAAATTTTGTAAAATTACTTCCAAAAATTCCCAGTTGCCTATCTACAAATTTCTATTTTTCATCAATTTTTAAAAATAAAAATCCTCCCGCCAACCTTTTTATATCCCTCCGGCAAACTCGTCTCCGAGTCGTGTTTGAATGTCGACTGATAGGCGGGTCCGAGACAGAACAGCGAATTGGCCTGTTGGAGAGAAAGAGCTTCTCCGAACAGGTACATGGCTCCCATTTGGCCGCAGAATGCACTGTTCGGCGTTTGCTCGGCAGCCACTCCGATCGAACAACGATCCCAGTTTGTCGGCGAGGTGACGACCCTGGAAAATAGGAAAAAATAGAATACAATTTTTGAAAAATTGAATAAATTCTTTTTTTGAAAAATTCCAACTTTTGAAAAAAAAGCAAAATTTTAAAGTCTCAAATTAAAATTTCTGGTTTTAGTTTATTTTCTTTAACCTTTTCAAACCATTTTTTAAATAAGGGGATTCCCATAAACTGATAAAAATTAATAAAAATTCAAACAAAATTAAACTTCGCAAGGCTTCAAATAATTAATTTGAAAATCTCACAAAAACTTTAGGAAAAAAACAGAAACTGTAGATAAAAACAAAAAATTTCAAAAAAAATATTTTTTCATCAATCCAAAAATTATTTTCTAAATGTTCAAAAATTTAGAAAATTGTTTCATCAATTAAATGCAAATAAAAATTTAATTTTGTAAAAATTGAAAACTCGAAAACAAATTGGCAGAACGTGCTTTTATTTTCTATTTCAATTTGATTTTTTTTTTCAATTAAAATTAAAAATTTCACGTTCAATTTTAAAAATAACAATTAAAATTCAGTATCGATTTTATGTGAACGTTCAATTTTTCTATTTAGGTTCATCACATGCACTAATTTTAACATTTACTTCAAAAATTTAAATCAAATTTGAAGCAGTGAAAAAATAATTTTTTCAATGTCAAATTTAAAAATGAATTTTTTCTTCCAATTTTTTTTTTTAAATTTCCACAAAAAAGCTCACCAAGAGAGTTCGATAGTCTCGACAAGTTGCCCATCAATGAAACACTTGATATCACTTCTTCCCCATCGCGAATAGCAGTGTGCAATAGCGATATGGTGCCATTTTCTGGCTCCCAACTCTGCTCGGATGCATCGACTTTGTTCTTTTCCTTTGGTTTTCTCCACGTTTACTACCAGGCAGTTACCAGTGAAATGACACGAGTAGCCGATTCCTTTGGACGTGCGGAAGCTGGAAATGGAGGGAAATTAAAAAAAAAAAAAAAAAAAAAAAAAAAAAAAGAGTTATTTTAAATTTAACGGAATTGATTTCGAATTTTTGGAAAAACTTTCAAATTTCTAAATTTCATTTTTATTTTTTTTCAAATTTTTAGTAAAACCGGTTTTGGGGGGGGGGGTTAAACCTTTAATGTTTATAAATATATAATTTAAAAAATTCTGTTCAAAAAATTGTTAAAAATTTAATTTAATTGCCCGAAAATTACTAATCTGTGGGCAGAAAAATTTTAAATTCGAGTTTCGAGAAAATTTTTTTTTTTCGAATTTTTTTTATTTTTGACAAAAACAATTGAAGATAAACAAAATTGAATTCCAGAGAATTTTTTGTTTCCTTCCGCCAAAAATCAAAAAAAAATTTGATAAAATCCCAAATTTTAACAAAAAAAATGATTTTCCGTTTCACACTTTGCAAAAAAAAATTTCATGTATTTTCCGCACATTAGGTTTCTCATTTCAGATTCTCTAATTCAATGAATCAAAATTTTTTTCTCAAATTCTCCAACTCACTTGTACAAAACGGGCTGTTCCTTCTCGAAAGTGACACTGTTCAGCGGTTCCATTCGAAGCCACGTGGCAAATGTCCATCCTTGTTGGTAGGGCATTGTCTTCATGGGCGGCAGGATGATGCCCTGCAACAAAAAATGGAATCAATATTGAAAAAAAGAGGAAAATGACTCACGGATTGATCTTTGCCGGGAAACGAGAAAAACACGTCGGCGCAGTCGTGTTGGGGCATTTCTTTGAGCACATGGAGCAATTTTAGAGAGTTTGGCGGCTGAAATATGGAAATTTTGAATTTTTATTTATTTTTTGGGGAAAGCTGAAAACCAAAATTCTCCTTTTGACAAAATAATTTTTTTTTAATTTTTAAAATTAATTGAGCGATAGTTACTATACGTTTTTTCATTTTTAGCATATTGATAATTTTAAACCAAAAAACTTTAAAACTGGATTTTTTAAAATATAATTTTCCTTTTTACAATTTTTAATTTTTTTTTAATTTCTAATTTTTTTTTAAATTTTAAAAGTCAAAAATCTAATTTTTGAAAATTTTTATCAGTTTTCAAAACTTTAAAAAATTATTTAAAAATTGAATTACTAGAAAAATTGATTAAAATCAAAAACCTCAGAAAATTTATTTTTCAATAATTATCCGAGGCGCACCAAGAACTTTAATCTCAAAAAAAAATCGAAAATTTTTTTTGAAAAAATCTGAAACTTCAATTTTTTGAAAATATTAAAATTTTCTTTTATTTTTGCATTATTTTTTTTAGAATTTTCGAAATTTTCAAAAAATTGAAAATTTCTTAATTTTCCAAAATTTTTAAATAAAAAAAACTCCACCAACCCATTGTTCATTCGTCGATTTCAGTGCCCTCAACAAGTGTTTCGTCTGCTTCACATTGATCGAATATGCCCCCAAAGAGGCGATTATTTGAACGAGAAGATCCGCCAAAAGGGGCGGGGCTTCAGGGAGAAGGTCGAGGACTCTGCGGAGAAAATGCTTTAAATTCATTTTTTTTTAAATTAATTTTGTTCAAATTCCAAGAATATTTACAATTTTCATCTATCTTTGAAAAAAATAAAATCTCACTTTGAAATAAGTCCGACTCGTGCGCACGCCTCCAGATTCCTGTCACTTTTGCGGAGCATTGCCAGGAAAATGCTCCAAATTTCATTCTGAAATCAGAGAAAAATTTAGATATTGATTTGAATTTTTTTTAAATAAAATTTAAAATTGTATTTTATTAACAATAAAGTTTTAAAAATTTTGTTGTCGTAATTTCTTACAAATTTTCAAAATACAATTTTTCTTCGAATTTTTTTCTATTATTTCAATTCCAAATGCTACTGAAGCTCAGAAAAATTAATTCTTTTTTTAAAAATCACCTGTAAATCATCGTCGCAATGCGATAAAAGTGTGAGCATGTGATCCACATTTGCCGAGTCTTCAATCACAAATTTCGATTCCTGATCGAAATGTCCGCCGACGAGCTGAAAAAATTTGTTTAAATTATTTTTGTAAATATTTTTTTTTTGGTAACATTGTTTCATTTTCATTTTAAATATAAAAATGAATATTATTATTTTAATAATTTTTTTAAAAAATTTAAGTAATAATTTTTTAAATTTTTTAATATACTAGAAAATTGCTATAAAAAATCCCTTTTTAAATTTAAAAAAAAAAGCTTTTTTTTCAATTTTTAAACACTTTTTTCTAAATTTTAAATAAATGTAACTTTTGAAAAATCATTTGAAATTTCAACTTTGAAATTTTTTAAAAAATTCCAAGTTCCAAAAAAATTATAAAACTTTTTTTTTCATTTTAATAGTAATATTGTTATAATTTTGGCAGTTTTTTGACATAATTTTGGCAGAATTTTTCAAAAAAAAAATCTGCATTTTTTTTATGAAAAAAATTATTTTTCAACTAATAAAAAATCTCAAAAACTCACCAAATTGAACAAGTTATCGACAATTTGCTGTCGATCAGTGGGCGGGGCATCAGCCGAAGAATCCGAGTGCAGAGTGGAAACGAGTCGTTGGATCGTCTCGTCGGCACCCTCTTCGTTCGAATGGATCAGTGTGGTTTTGGAGAGAAGACGTGGCAGCGAAGAGGTGACGTCTTCCTGAAAAATCGATAAATATGGATTTGAAAAATAGTGGATAAGCTGATGATAAGTTGGGTAGCTCGGCGGGCGGAATTGACTGCTATTTTGGAAAATTTTCGACAAAATGAAAATTTTAAAAGGCAGTCATTTCCTTTTCGTTTCAATTAGGCTAACGTTCAGTTCAGTTTCAGCGGCAATTATTTATCTAAAAATTAAATTGTTTTGATTTAAAAAGCCAATACTGGAAGCTGGTTAGTGATTAATTAAAAACAGAATAGTTTTTGTTATGTTTAAGTTCTTTAAAAACTTTAAAAACTTCATTAATCATGAAAAAAAATTTTAATTAAATTTTTTAAATTAAATTGAATGCACACAAAAATGACAAAAATGTCAATTTAATGATTGAAATTTTTTAAAATTTACTAAAACATCAAAAAATCTGAAACAGTAAATTATAGGAATTTCAGAAAAAAATCAACTTCAAAAAAATTGAATTTGTTACAAATTAATTTTTTTCCAAAAATTGAAATTTTTAGCTTTAAAATTTTCATAGAATTTTAAATTCTTCTGTTTGATTTTTAAAATTCAATCAAAATTTATTTATTTTCATGCATTTGCAAATTTTCCGTGTATTCTTTTTTTCAAAACATTCATATATTTATGGAAATCATGCGATTTTCAGTCAGTTCGTTCACGTTTCATGCTCAGTTTTTTCAGAAAAATTCAAAAAAATTAAAACTGTTTTTTTTTTTCAATTTGTCAAAAATCAATTTTGATCTTCCAAGCTGATGAGATGAACATGCCCTCATCTCTTTCATTTCTTCATGCTCATTCCCTCATTCCCATTCCGCATTCCACCACGAACACTGAACGGTATGGAGATGTTGAATGACTTGGAGAAGGATGCGAGACTGCCACGTCGCGAGATGTTTCCAATGGCCGAATAGCTGTCGCGTCGGGACTGTGTTCCCGGTGTCGGTGGTTGGGTGAGGTCGTATTCGATGAAAAATGATGAAGGGGTCAGCTCTTCTGGCTGGAGAAGAGAGAAAAAGAGAGAGTGCAAAGGGGAAGAGGGGAAAGGGAGATGGGTTCAAATTGAATTAAATTGGATTTGAAAAATATATTTGTTTAGTTTTTCAAAAATTATTTCAACTACAACCTTGTTTTTTTATCAAATTTTAACGTGACGTATTTAGATTGATTTTTCATTTTCAAATGAAAAAAAATTTAATTTTTAAATATTATTTAGAACACGATAAAATTATTTTTTTTTAAATTAATTCTATTTTTGAATTACTAAAAAAATTATTTTTTAAAAATAAAAATTGAAAAAAATGAAATTTGAAGATAATTGTTTTCTATTTTCTTAATTTTAATGAGATTTTTCATGTGATCATTTTTTAATATAAAAAATATCGAACAATTAATTTTTTAATTTTAACTTTTTAAAAATGTAAAAATTCAAAATTTTACCAAAAAATTGTTTTTGCCCAGGGCCGGAATTTTCAAAAAAAATTTAAAAATAAGGAATTATTTTTTTAATTTGAAAAAAAATGACATGAATTTTTTAAAATTATAAATATTTTTTGAAAATTTAAAAAAAATATTTTTTTTTTAAATTAAATTTTGATAATTTCTTTCCAGCGTCTTAAAATTTTTTATCTCCGGAATTTCATTTTTTTTTTGATTTTCACCGTTTTAAAAATAGCATTTCCACTCACCTCCAACTCCAATTCCTTTCCCTCTGGAAGTGGCGGAAGTGACTCAATTGCCGGGGTCGGCGAAAGATCTTGAGAAGTCGGGACGGACGTTGAAACTGGAATCACAATTTCTTCTGGAGGCGATATCGAGTCATCTGGAGCAGAAGACGTTGTGTCGTCGATGTTGCGGAACACATTCGGACTGGAGGCTTCGCGGGCACTGAAAATGGAAAAATTGAGAGGTTATTGACATTTTTTGATTTTTTAAAATGAAAAATTACAAATATTGAAATTTCAATAATTTCAAATCGTGTCAATGTTCTACTTAATTAAAATTCAAAATAAATTATTTTGAAAGTAAAAAAAATAAATCGATTTTTTAAATAAATTTTTTTTTAAAAATTTTTTCTTACAATCAATATTTTATGAATTTGTTCATTATTTTATAATAAAAATCATAAATTAATTTTTTTAATTTTTTTAGAAATTTTTTTTCAAAGTAATTTTTTTATATATTTTTTTAATCTTATGCTCTCAATTTTTTTTTTGATTTTTCTATTCAAATTCAATTTATTTTTCAATTTATAATTATGTAAAACACCACTAACTCCTCATCCAATCCCAAATCGACCGTTTCCATATTCGACTCTTCATCGTTCACTTCCTCCTCTTCTCCCGATCGATTTTCATCGACTGATGATCCTAAATTTCAAATTTTCATTTAAAAAAATCCAAAAAAATTAATTTCAGGCACCATTTTCCTGAACAACCACATCCGGCGGTCCTTTTTCATTATGCGCTGTTTCAGAGTCTTCCATTCGAGTTGAGATTGATAGGTTATCTGGAAAATATGTTAAAATTAAACGAATCAATAATTCTGAACAACGAGAGCTTTAAAAAAATTGAAAAACCCAAGTTTTCGGCGGAAAAAACAGAAAAAATGGTTTTTTTCAATTTTTCGACAAAAAGACTACTGTAGACGCTGAAACTGTGCAAACAACATTGCGGACTTGGCATTTTAATTGACGACAAATTACCATTTTTCTGTATTTTTAAAACTATAAATTTAACGAAAATTTCCCAAAAATTGCGAAAAATTGGTTTCTTTTTAATTTTAGGTTAAAATCGGGAAATCAATGGATTTTTGCGGAAAAAATCGAATTTTAAAAAACTTAATAAAAAATCAAAGGAAATTTCAAAAAAAAAAATTTGATTTAATTTTTAGAAAAAATATTTAGCCAATAAATGCCTTCATTTTTCGTATAATAAATATGGCTTATTGTTAGAAAATTAAAAAAATTCAACAGAAAACTCAAAAACCCGTTTTTCTTCATTTAATGGATTTTCCAATTATTTTTGCTATTCCTAAACTTTAAAAAATCAGAGCAAAATTTTAAATTCAAAAACTATGAAAAAATCATCGTATTCTCTGGCAAAATAAGTTTTCTTCATGAAAATCGAGCCATATTCGTCAAATGTGTGCGATCTGACGTGGCGGTGTTTGCACACTTTATTGAAATTGAAAAATGACGTCGTTTCCAACGGATTTTCGACGGTTTAAATGTATCGATTTCGTGCAAAACAGGTAGGGGATTAGGGAAACGAGAATAAAAAATATTTTAGGTGCTAGAAAATTTAGGTAATTATAGGAATAAGAAGCTTCAACTGTTGATGCAATTTTTTCCGAATTTCTAGGATTTTTCCTTATTTTTTACAAGCTTCTCCGACTGGAAACTAAGTGACAAAGTCAATAACTAGAAGCAAAAAAGTGGTTATATGGTTATGAAGATGAACGAAGGCTGCGGAACACCGGCGAAAGAGAGGCGCAGACGACGAGGAGAAGATGCTGGGGAAATGAGAGACGCAGAGACGACAGGGCACACGTCGCTTTGTCGGAAATCAAGGTGAAAAGAAGAGAGAGTGTGGGGGATTGAGAGGCGCAGACATGGGAGAGAGTATTGCGAGTGGAGAGGCGCGGCGAGGAAGGAGATGGCCATATTTGAGCAGTGGACGGACGGGCGGTGGATGGACAAGAGGGGGTCGAAAGGTCCTTTGCAAAGGGTACTAATGGAATGACGGAGACGCGGGAACTTACGATTAAGCTGTGTATTCAGTTTGGGCAACAGAAAAAAACAGAGTTTTCTGCGAAATTTTTGAAATTTTTATTGCTTTTTTCGGGATTAAAAAAATTAAAAAAAAAACATTTTAATTCTTGAGATTTTTGAAAAACAGCCATACAGATGAACGCATCTACAAGAAAATTGTGTTTAGAAATAAAAATATGAAACTGAAAAAAAAATAAAATAAATTAAACCTTTTTATTTGTTCAATTTGAATTTTATACATCGAAAATTGTTTAGAATTTTTAGAGGAAGTGTTTTAATTTTTTTTCGAATTTTTATTCACTTCTCTAAAGAAACATTCTCGTAGTTTAAAATCTAAACTCTGAAAATTTTGAAAATTTGCAATACAGCGCATTTACTATTTTTTTAAACAATATGTGCGGTTTCTAGTTATGAATTATCAATTTGGCATTGAATCTGAATTTAAATAAAAAAAATTTTGAAACTGAATTATTTTTTGCATTTTTTTCGAGACGGCAAGCCTAAAAAACATCAAAAGCCTCCAGTAAGGGCTTTGTTTTTTGAGTAACTTTTCATTCTTTTGCATTTATTATCAAATCGGTCCGTTTTTGTTGTATAGCAATGACAGGGATGATTATTGTCGATATAGCTCGTTTTTTTACAAATTTAAAAACTAGCACTGAATAATTTTTTTTCATTAAATCAAAAAAATCCTATTTATTTCAATCTGAGCTTCAAAAAGCTTCAAAAAATTCAAATCAATGAAAAAATATTTTTAAATAATCAAAAAATCAGTTTGGAATTTAAATTTTGAAAAAGTGAAAAAATTCATATGAAATATGAAAAAAATAATATTTTGAATCTGAATTTTTTTTTGAAAACAAAAAACAAGTGCAGGAAATGTACTACCAGCACTACTGCTAGTAGTGCACAACTTCCGAAACGTCGTCAATTCGGACCATTCAATTCATTCGAATTCTCGTTTTCCTTGACATTGAATATTGAAGGAATTTCCGTGGAAAACTCCTTGGAAAATGGAGGGGAAAATGGAATAGCAGCCGAAATGACTTCCTTTGAGTGAAGAATATTTAGTATACAAATAAAAATATATAGTTATGTGTGGAGGGGGACGAATCTTACAGAAAAATGCATAAAATAACAATTTTATTTATTTTTTTGAAGGACTTTTTCAACTTACTATCCAAAACAACCATTAGTATTTGGAATTTCAAGAATTATCTTAAACTTTAATTGAAACAGTTTTTAGAAAGAGTTATGCAAATTCTTTTTATAGAGTGAGTGTCTTGATTGTGAGAATGAGTTGTGAAAATCAGAAATATTACTATTTTTAAATCGGAACCTGAAAAAAATAAAACAAATTGAAGGAGTTGATTTTTTCCAGTTTTGGAATCCAATTGTAAAGCATTAACTTCAAAATTTTAGTAAAAAGTTTTAGAAAAAAAATAATTTTTTTTGAAAATCAAATCAAATTTATATACTGTTTTTTTAATAAATAAAAATTTAGATAGTAAAAAGAAAAAAAAATGGATTTCTTGAAACTACAAACTATTTTTCTTTAATTGCGAAAATTGGAAAAATATTTTTCTCAAAGTTTAAATTTTTTTAGATCAAATTTAACAAAAAAAACAATCATTCAATTAAGATGTCAATATTTTTTTTGCAAATAGTTTATTTAAAAAAATAAAATTGTTTTTTAAAGAAGGAAATATTTTATGAAAAAAGAATTTTCAAAACCCAAAGGAAGTAAAACTCTTGCCACCCCCTCCCCTCTTCATTCTTCTTCTTCTTCAAAAAAAAAATGAAATTTTCACATTTTTCGAAAAAAAATTTTGCTGCTTTTTTGCGGAATTTTTTTCGAATTGAGTTCAAATTCAAATACTGACATAAAATTTGAAAAAATGAAATAAAAACTCAGATAAATGATTTTTAGTCTATCCAGAAACTTTCCCAATCTATTCCTAGTTTTCTTAGGAACTAGATCCCCATTTCCAGTTTCGGTTTTTCTCT